>RJWJ010011955.1:0-45392 GCA_004363605.1 Indri indri
AAGTAACTTACATAGGAAAACCCATCAGGCTAACTGTAGACTTCTCAACTGAGACCTTACAAGCCAGAGGGGATTGGGGCCCCATTTTCAGTCTTCATGAACACAACAACTGCCAGCCTAGAATTTTGTATCCTGAAAAAGTAAGTTTCATATATGAAGAAGAAATAAAGACTATCCCAGACAAACAAACACTGGGGAAATTTGTCAAGACCAGACCTGCTCTGCAGAAAATGCTCAGAATCTCATTATAAATGGATCAATACAATTGATCCCACCAGAATAAAACCACCCCAAATCTAAATCTCAGAGCTGATATAAAATAATAGCACCTGAGGTAAAACAAAGCAATAAGATACTACCCAACAGGATGAACAGAACATCCCACATATCAGTCATCATGAATGATTTGAATGCCCTGATCAAGAGACATAGGATAGTTGAATGGATAAAAAAATACAGCCCAAGTATCTGTTGTCTCTAGGAAACATATATAACCCACAAGGATTTATACAGATTCAAGATGAATGGGTGGAAAAAAAAAATTCTACTCAAAGGAAACCAAAAGAAAGCAGGTGCAGACATTCTGATGTCAGATAAAATTGACTTTAAATCACAATAGTAAAGAAAGACAAAGATGGTCATTATCTAATGGTAAAGGAAGGAATTCAACCAGAAAACATAACAATCCTAAATATCTATGCATCTAACAGAGGAACACCCAGAATCATAAAGGAAACCTTACTTGATCTAAGCAAACAGGTAAACAATAGCACTGTGATTGCCAGGGATTTCAGTACCCCACTGACAGAATTGGACAGATCATCAAAGCAGAAAGTAAATAAACATTGTACTTGAACAGGACTCCAGAACAAATGGGCCTAATAGACATTGACAGAACATTTTACCCCAAAACTTCTGAATATACATCCTTTTCATCAGCACATGGAACATTCCCCCAAATTGATCATATCTTAGGCCAAAAAATATGTCTAAATAAATTTTTTAAAAATAGAAAACATACCATGTATCTTCTCAGACCACAGTGGAATCAAACTAGAAATCAACTCCCAGAGAAACGATCAATTCTACACGAAATCATGGAAATTAAACTACCTGCTGCTGAATTATTATTGAGTTAATAATGAAATCGAGATGGAAATCAAAAGATTCCTAGAACTGAAAGACAAATCGGACACAAGCTATGAATATCTATGGGATTCAGCTAAAGTAGTCCTAATGGGAAAATTCATAGCCTTAAATGCCTACATCAAAAAGACATAAAGATCACAAACCAACAAACTAATGACACGTCTCAAGGAATTAGAAAATGAAGAGTAAACCAAACCCAAAGAAAGCAGAAGAAAAGAAATAACTAAGATCAGAGCAAAACTACCTAAATGGAGAACAACAACAACAAAAATACAAAGGATCTATGAAACAAAAGTTGGTTTTTTGAAAACATAAACAAAATTGGTAGACCTCTTACTAATCTATTAGCAAGGAATAGAAGAAAAGGACCCAAATAAGCTCAATCAGGAATGAAAAAGGAGATATTAACACTAATACCAAAGAAATGCAGAATATTATCTGCAAATAGTATGAGAATCTCCATGCACATAAACTCAAAAACACAGTGGAAATGGACAAATTCCTGGAAACTCACAACCTCCCAAGACTCATTCAGGAAGAAATAGAACTCCTCAACAGACCAGTAACCAGCAACAAGATTGAAGCAGTAATAACAATGCTTCCAAGAAAAATAAAGCCCCGGAACAGATGGACTCACAGCTACATATTACCAGATCTACAAAGAAGAGCTGGTACCTATATTTCAGAAATTATTTCATAACATTGAGAAGGAGGGAGTTCTCCCTGCCTCATTCCATGGAGCCAGTATCACCTTGATATCACTGCCAGAAAAGGACACAACAACAACAACAAAAAAGAAAGCTACAGACCAATATACCTTATGAATATAGATGCAAAAATCCTCAATAAAATGCTAGCAAACCAAGTTCAACAGCACATCAAAAAAATAAATAAATCAATCACTATGACTAAATGGGCTTCATCCCACAGATGCAAGGATGATTCAACAACACACATAAATCAATAAATGTGATTCACCAAAAAAAAGAAGCAAAAATAAAGTCCTTATGATCATTTCAGTAGATGCAGAAAAAAACATTTGACAAAATTCTGCACTTTCATGATAACCTCCTCAAAAAACTAGGCATAGAAGGAACATTTCTCAAAATTATAAAAGCCATATATGACAAACCCACAGCCAACATCATACTAATGAGGTGAAGTTGGAAGCATTCCCACTCAGAACTGGAACAACACAAGGGTACTCATTGTCACAGCTTCTATTCTACATAGTGCTGGAAGTCCTATCCAGAGCAATCAGGCAAGAGAAAGAAATTAAGTGTATCCAAATCAGGAAAGAGGAGGTCAAACTATGAGTTTTTTTCTGACAATATGTTCTTATATCTGGAAAATCCCAAAAACTCTACCAACAGCCTCCTGGAATGAATAAATAAATTCAGCAGATTCTCAGGTTACAAAATCAATGTATATAAGTCAGTATCTATAAACTAATAACAGTCATGCTGAGAGTCAAATCAAAGACTCAATATCATTTACAATGGCCACAAAAAAAAGTAAAATAAAATACCTGGGAATATGCTTAACCAAGGAGGTGAAAGATCTCTGCAAAGTGAACTATGGAACACTCAGGAAAGAAATTGCAGAGAATACAAACAAATGGAAAAAACACATCATGATTATGGATTGGTACAATCGACATTGTTAAAATGCCTATATTACCCAAAATGATTTACAGATTCAATGTAATACCCATCAAAATGCCATTATCATATTTCCCAGATCTAGAAAAAATAATTCTACACTTCGTTTGGAAACAGAAAAGAGCTCAAATCGCCAAAGAAATGTTAAGCAAAAGAAGAAATCTGGAGGCCTCACATTATCAGACTTGAAACTATACTACAAGGCTATAGTAATCAAAACAGCATGTTATTGACACAAAAATAGAGACATAAACCAATGAAACAGAATAGAGAACGCAGATATAAAACCACAAATGCAGTCAACTGATCTTTGACAGAGCAGACAACAATATATGCTGGGGAAAATAAGCCCTCTTCAGTAAATAGTGCTGGGAGAATTGGATAGCCACATTCAGAGGAATGAAAGAGGATCTATCTATATCTTTAACCACTCACAAAAATTAATTCAAATTGATAAAAGATTTAAATGTAAGGCATGAAACTGTAAGAATGCTAGAAGAAAATATTGGAAAAACTCTTCTAGATATCAGCCTAGGAAAAGAGTTTAGGAAGACCACAATGGCAATCACAGAAACAATAAAAAAATACATGGGACTTTATTAAATTAAAAAGCTTCTGCACAGCCAAGGAAATAATCAACAGAGCAAATAGACAACCTATAGAATGGGAGAAAATATTTGAAAGGCAAACATCTGATAAAGGGCTATTAATTAGAATCTACAAAGTACTCAACCAAATCAGCAAGAAAAAAACAAAACCCCATTAAATAGTTGGCAAGAGAAGTAAATAGGAGCTTTTCAAAATAAGATAGACAAATAGCTAATAAACATATGAGAAGATGTTCAATGTCACTAATCATCAAGGAAATGCAAATTAAAACCACAATGAGATATCACCTTACCTCAGTTAGAATCGCTTTTATTAAAAAGTCCAAATAGATGGCAATGTGGATGCAGAAAGAAAGGAATGCTTAGACATTGTTGGTGGGACTGCAAACTAGTACATCCTCTATGGAAAACAGTATGGAGATTCCTCAAAGAACTAAAAGTAGATGCATCATTTCATCCAGGAATCCTGCTACTGGGTATTTACCCAAAGGAAAATAAATCATTTTATCAAAAAGACACCTGCACTCAAATGTTTATTTCAGCATGATTCACAATTGCAAAGATATGGAATCAAGCCAAATGCCCCTCAATTCATGAGTAGATTAATAAAATGTGATATATGTGCACCATAGAGTACTACTTAGACTTCAAAAAAAAGATGAATTATTACCTTTTTGCAATACTCTGGATGCAACTGGTGACCATTACACTAAGTGAAGTATCTAAAAAATGGGAAAACAAACACCACATGTACTCTCTAATTATTTGGAACTAATTGATGGGGACGCATGGGCACAGAAAGAAGTAAAAGCCACTGGAAATCAAGCACAGAGGAGGGAGGAGGGGATTGGGAGGAGAAGACGGGCAAAAACCTACCTAATTGGTATAATGAACACCATCTGGGTGATGGGTGTACTTGTAATCCTGACTCAAGCATATCAAAAGTGATCTTATGTAACCAAAAACATTTTTACCCCCCTGATATTTCAAAATTAAAAAAATTTAACAGAAATTTAAGAAAGGGAGATAGAGGAGAGAAATCTCCCAAAATACAGATTAAAATTAATAGATAATATGAGAGAAAATATAGGAGATCTAATAGAATTTCAAGAAGAATAAAAATGGAGAAGATTAATCAGGATAAAATAAAAATGTAAATCAATTTGAGGTTGGATAAAAATTCACCAATTTAAAAATAACATTTAAGCATTATTCTGATATGTGCTATGCTTTGGTAAAAAGGTAACTTCAAAAAAGCTTGAAAATACTAAATGTAAGCTAAAGATGGAATATTATTTTTATAACAATCCAAATGAAATTTTAAAAAATCAACAAAGCTTTTGTACAAACTGTGCTCTTAATATGCGACAAACTGAGACACAGTGTCACTTTGAACACTTTACATAGTATAAGAAAAGATAATGCTAGTAACCTTGTTTAGACTTTTTTTCCTTACAGTAACATAGACTGAATGACATCCAATTACAGTTTTTTCTCCATTGAGCTAATCTCAATACTTTGTTCTGAATAGAATATTTAAAGTAAATACATAATATTTAATGGTCAAAGTTTTTCCATGGGTTAAAATCAACCTGGAGGAAAGGGATGGCCCTTTGAATTGTAGTTACAAAATGAAATTCAAATATTATAAACATTGAAAATGTGGAATTAATATAATACTCAAAAATTAATTACAAAGTCTACAAGGCCTTTTCTAGAGCCCTTGTGCTTTTATATTCTATGTTGTCCTACAGCTCTGCTGATTTTTTCAGTGCCTTTATTACATGGTATCAGACCAAGGTCAAGATCATTTGACTGGAAACCCTACCTCCCGTGTCTTAAAATAGATTTCTCTCCTAGTTTTGCAAAATTACTGGAATCTAGCTCCTCAGTACAATATCTACAGGATAATCAAGTGAAATAAAGCTTGCTGTATTTTATACTGTTTAGAGAATCCTGGTAGTCTAAATTCTTGTCAATTTTTAATATTTTTTATTTTCTCTATACATATGAAATAGGACTAGTTATTTTCTTCTTTTACATAGTTATTCAATTTTTTTAAATCAAATTATCAGATGTTCTAAAAGGAAATGATATGTTTATAATTTTATTGTTTTCTTGAAATTATAAGGATGATGATATTTTTGTTGGCTTTGTTGTTAGTGATATGTGACAAGGATTTATTTGGGGAAGAACTTGATCTTAAAGAATATTGTTGTAGAAGCCTTTGCAATTATCATAGAATTTTCCTCTAGCTCCCAGATAAAGGATTTGTGAATTTGCCTTGAACATTTTCTCTAGATTCAGATCCATATATTCAGACATCTTAATCTTTTAATTATTCCAAAATTTCCAAAGGAATTTGATTTAACTTGCAGAAAAGTGTGCAGGATCAGTATAATAGGAGATGGAAAGGTAGAAAAGTGTCCTAAAAACTGCTGTCATATTAAGAGGAAAACATCAGCTAAGGGGAGCAAGGACTCTTCTGCAAAATGATGGCTTATGTTCTCATTTCAAGATGTAGACTCTTGTATGAGATAATCATAGAAATGCTTTCTGCATTATATAAATTATCTCTTATGTACATTATTTCTATCACCAATATGAAGAAAGAAAATAAAATAAGCAGAGCTGAGGAAAATGCAAAAAAGACATCTGAGTCTATTAGAAATCACTAGTGAGCACAGACACCCATATTTGCATGTACACATGCAACACACGCCTAAGAGTATGTGCATGCCTGTTCAGATATTATATACATATTCCTATGTGTGCATCTAACACAGATAAGTTAAAAATCAATAGGTTGGGCTTATAATTGGGAAACAAGATTGTATTCATGACAGAGTAGTAAAAGCAATTTGCTAAAAAGAGTGATCTATGCAATAAATCTACACACTCAGTGACATTCATTGCTGGCACACACCGTTACCAACATCATATGCATTGATTCTCTTTCTCTCTCTTACTGCTATTACTGTGGTGATATTTCTATGTATAACCCACTGTTTCTTTCTTCCTGCTTATGGACCACATAATTATAACCAGTTCAGCTTCACACAATGGATTTCAAAATATCGAAAAGTTCAACATATTAAATATTTGTCATCAAAAGTCCTTGGCTTGCCCTTTAATTAACATTCTTTAATGGTTTTTCTGAGACATGCTTTTAGATTAATTGTCTTTACAGCAAAAAATTCCTTCCTAATATCCATCATTTGTAATGGAAATAGCCTTCAAATTCATTAAACTCTGCCTATACGTAGGGCAATAAATGTTTGCAGATCTGTGTCTACCTATGTTTTACAGTGATTAGAATATAAAATAGTACTGAGTTCAGGAATTCAGTGTACCAATAGAGGATTCAATGCCATCAGACTTAACAGACACTAATGGCATTGATACTATATAGGTCTTCAGTGGGTGATTGACATATTCACAAGATTTCATATTCTAGAGACAAGCTTGTATGGCCAAAGATGCAAATACTGTCTTTTGAATAGTTATTCTCATACAATTTTTAACAAATATATGTTTATTAGACTTGAAAGATCAATTTTAAATCACTAATTAGATATCAAATATAACAGACGACCTGAGTTTCATTACATAGGTTTTTAAAGTTTTGTAATGTCCTACCTTACAATTTTCAAAAGTTGTTGCTAACAAGCAACCCATATAATCTCCTTCCAACTCAAGTCAGGCATCTTTTTACTCACAACCTTTAGCAAGGTATGTCTTTTCCTTGCTACTTTAGATGAAAAGAAGAGGAGGAGAAGCAGGGAGAGAGGATAAAGAGGGGAAGAAGGATGGGGAGGAAGAAGCCTCTGAATCAAGGGTGGCAAACTTTATAAAGAGCCAGATAGTAAATATTTTAAGTTTTTTTTATAGGCTATATGTTCTCTGTTACAATTACTCAGTGCTGCTGTAATGGTGAGAAAGCAGGCATAGCTAGCACATAACTGAATGGGCATGGCTAGTTATAATGCACTTATTTAAAAAAACAGTCAATAGGTTGCATTTGGTTTTCAGGAAATTGTTTGTTTGTCAGTCCCCTATTTAAACTTTAGTGTAGGGTAGTATAACAGAAACACTGTGGGCCAATTTTAACTGATCAGTGCACCTGAGATGGAATTGGTAGTTTTAGCAATATACGTTACTTAAAAAAAGTATACAAAAGCAAATTGGATTCTTCTGAACTAGAATTATCCCTGGAAGTCTCAAACCGTTTTTATTTTGAACATATGTAAATCATACAAATACTGATTATATTTTACAAATTCAGTACATTATTTTAAAACATTGTACTTGTGTATGATTGTGTGATAATGACATTTAAGATTCCTGATCCTGATTTTACAAAAAAGAATAATTTGAGGCTAAAATTCCACAGTGAAAAGGATGAAGGTTGTGAGCAGTCTCAGAAAATGTGCTTTGGCTATAACTATTTTCTACAAAGTACACATAAACTTTGAGACACAAAGGGAATGTTTCCATTTTTTTTGTTGTTGTTCATTTCCACATTTTAGAAATAAGAATCATATGGCAAATTAGTGATAGGGCTAATACTAGAATATAATTTAAAATTAGAAAAAGAAAGCATTATTGACCAATAATTTTGCTACTTGAAGACAAACGTGAAAATGCCATAAAATTTCCCACATTGGATTTCTTCTTCTTCTATGTGTGAAAATTAATCTACCTGTAAAACAAAATATTTTAAATATATATTCTAACTCATCATGCTAAAATAAAATATCCAGTCTAATTCCATGTATAATCATCATCTCTACATTTTTTCATATTATAATGGAGTAATATTCCCTGCTTATATAAAGACCACTTTCTCCTCTTCTCCTTTTTCACAGTTTATACCTACAAGCACATCCTTTGTACTCTTAATCAACAATTTCTTCTGTCTTGAATCATTGCATCAGCAAACAGACATGCTGTAGTCTCTTCACTAAAAATAATGAAAGAAAACATGCACAAAATCTCCTCCCTTGATTTTATGTTCACCTCCAGCTATTGCTATAATTCTCTGCTCTACTTCACAGAAAAAATATCTTAAGAGATTTGATAATAGTCATTTCCTCCACTCCTTTGCCTTCTATTATTGCCCTGGAAAAGACTAATTGGTTTCTATCTCCCCACTGCCACAGAATAGTGCTTATAATGTTTATCAGTGACCTACATTTTGTCAATTCCAAGTACTATTTTCTTCTCCACAATCTACCTGACATCAATAACCATGTGCTCTTTTGAAAATAATTTTTTTTTTCTATTGGATTCCATAACACAGGGTTTTCCTCCTTATTCAGTGGCTGTTCATTCTCTGTCTCTTTCACTGAAATTATTTTTTCAGTGTATTTCTCAGTGCTTGAGTATGGTTGGGCTTGGTGTAGGGTCCTCTTCCTCTACATATGCACACTCTTTGGGTAAATTCACTAAAATTGCAAGACTTTAAATAGCTTCTATATAAAGATGACTTCAAATCCATAGCTTCAATCTTCTCCCCTGAGCTCTCCATCAGCATCTTTAATGGCTTCCATGGGATTTCTAATTAGATGTCTGATACTAGAATTCTTGATTTTTTTTCTCTCTAAAGCTGTCCCTTCAATCATATATCCATTATGAAAAAAACATAGAATTATCCCCAACCTTCATTAGCCCCTCCATACACACCACACACTACACACAATACAAACACAAGCAATTCATCAATAATTTAATCATGTGCTATTTAAAAATGCATCCTGTATGGATCTGCAGTTTTTAAATTAGGCTCTTAGCATTCTAATCCAAACTATTTTATATCTTACCTACAATATTGTCTTAACAACTCCTTCTTATTTGCAATTAGAATA
Source organism: Indri indri (assembly GCA_004363605.1). NCBI lineage: Eukaryota > Metazoa > Chordata > Mammalia > Primates > Indriidae > Indri > Indri indri. The sequence goes on from RJWJ010011955.1 coordinate 9,286, forward strand.
AAATCCAAAATTGTTGTAATGGCTTTCAATCACTACCTACTTTCATATTATTTGAAACCTACTTACTTTTCCATTATTACCTTTTACTTGTCTTTCTTATTCTGTAAGCTTCATCTACTCTAGATGTGTACTCTCTCCACTCTTCAAATATTAATTTTATTCTGGCCTCAGGGTCTTTGCATTTACTATTCTTCCTCCCTGGGAGCCACAGATCCTAAATCTTCATATTGCTGGATCTCTCTAATCTCTCAAGGCTTGTCTTAAATGTATTTACTTAAGGCTATCTTTATTTACTCAATGAAATTAATACTAAAACCTTCTCTAACTGCATTGTATCTCCTTGTTTTCAACTCTTTGTAGTATTTATCACTATATGAAATTCTTTTTTCTCATGTATTTGCTCATTTTGTACAATTTGTCTTTGACAATATTTGATTGTAAGCTCACCCAGAGCTTAGGCCTGGCTGCTTTATCCATAGCTTTAGTTATCAGGGCTAAAGAAATGTGTTTGGAAAAGAATATACATTCAATACACATAGGTTGAAAGAAAGAAAATGAAATAATAAATAGGAAAATTGTACTGTCAGTAAATTGTAGAAGCTATTTTTTAGCAAAGATGGAAAATATATAATAAGGGAACCCCTCTCTCACTCCACACTCATAGCTCATATAAGTAAGTGAGAATAACATGCTTTTCAAACCAATCAATCCTGACAGAGCCTGGGATCCTTCTCATTGCAATACTAAACTTGGCTACCATCCAAACAGTATCAGCCATGAGTTGGAACCTGTTTGCTGACCCTGAATTAAATGACACAGCTTAGTTTGTATATGTTTTATACAAACCTGTCAACGTCATAACATAAATGCCTGATACTTAGTTCAATTCACTAGACATTTATTGAGCAACTCCACTGTAGAAATCTTGGTCTCTTGTTTTTGAGGGCTCACGTAGTAATGGAAAAAAGTGTACAAGCAATCAAAGTCAATGAAGCAATTTAGGGAAGAGAGAGTGTCACGATTGAGGTATGGAAAAATTGAATAACTTGGCAGTTAAAAATTGAGTTTAATGGTTGGAAGGAAGGTCAAGAAGTAGTGTTCATGAAAATGAGGCTGGTAACTGCCAGGGTCAAATTGTGAAAGACTTAAAATTGTGGTGCGAAGCTTGGATCTTGATGCACACTCATTGATGAGAAAGGGAAATGATCAAAGCTTTGTTGGAGAATGATAACTGGTGGTGGTGGGTGGAATTGAACAGATAAGTAAAAACACAAAGGCATACAGATCAACTAAAATGAAAATGTACAGTCTTACTTGTCAAATAATTAGGACCTGGAACTGGTGTTATGGGAAAGGAAGAATGAAATCCATTTTAATAATTCTGGCAGCTATAACCACACATTTAATGCTTGTTTTGTTCTGCGTGATAGTAATAGAGAAATACTGAGTAAAAACCATCACTGCAGTAGATGATGACAGGTACCCAAGAGAGAGAAGTAATTTGAAAGGGACAGAGGAGGCTGTTTTACCCATGCTAATTTGGAAGAACTGAGAAGATATCAATGTGGAACTATCAATATTTATATTTAGGCACAACAGAAAATTCATGCTGTGGAATTTCTATGGGCCAAATTTATTCCTTCTGCCTCTGAGTTCGGAACCCATTCAGAAATATGTACAGAATTAATATAACTTCAAATTATTAGCTTCATTTCTGATTAGGCTGAATTAGAGAATGTAACTCAGATTTCTAAAATCTTTAACTTTCATTTTGATGGATTCATCTTCTCAAACAACAAAAGTCCTGTCCCACTGAACGTACAACATAGCATTCATTCTTTGTGGCTGTAGATTTAATTGTAGCAGTAAATGCTGGAAAAGTTCTCTCCAACCTCCCCACTTCTGCCTAAAGACAGAATATAGATTCTCCTTTACTAACACAACTGTGGACCCTCATCAGTCCAGAGCTGGCACCAGAGGAATCTGTATACAAAACTTACTCCTTTGGTTTCCCCCCCATATATTTATCTTCCCATAATTTCCCACCCTTGGAAGCTTAAAACCATTATCCTTAGTCTTGTCATTTTCTCTACAAACTTAATATTTTTTGTTGAAGATACTATATAACTCTAAATTATATCCACCTCTTTGAATTACTCATCCCTGAGTTTCTCTCATGTATGCATCAGATATACACGCTGATAAAATTAATATTAAAATTAATAAAATTAATAAATTTTTGTCTGCTTTCTCCATCTTTCTTTTGTTATATAGCGCCTACTGAGGACTTAGAAGGATAGAAGAAAAAGGTGATTTTTCCTTCCCTACACTACCTTCATATTATTAATATTAATAATATTGATAATTTGATCCTTACGACAGACTACCCTGTAATAGATATTTTAAAGTCAAAACCTCAACTTTCATAAATATTCTGTATGTTAGGTATTACTATGTTTGTTTTATAATATTTTGGTAGAAGTTTTGACATTTAGATTAGAGAACTAAGCAAAGGTTAAATGAAACTGGAGTTGAGAAATTTTCCTGAACTCTACCTGATGACTTTAGGCTGGGATTCATTCAAACAGTTGAACAGATTCATTATTTCACTTGTTTTACCCTTTGGAAGTTCTACCTTGACCTCCTAATTGCACATTTTGAAGTTATCTCTGCATCCAAATTAGGTTTTCTAACCTCTGTGTTGGATTGATAGTACTTGGGAGAGGTTTCGTCTTTATCCCACCCTTGTGTGTTCTATGTTACTACCCTTAATGTGTAATAACAGAACTTCAGCCTTTCTGAGTCTATTTTCACCAACTTTATCTTTATCTAGGGCATCTGAGCCTAGAAAAGCAATAGTCTTAAAAATAGGTACTTACTAAAACACAAAATCTTTCCTGATGAGATATACTCTACTCAGACATAGACTCTGCTGAAAATGCAGGTCTTCAAATTTCATCAAAACTAAGATGTCACTAATTTTTAAAATTCATGTATATACCACTAGGAAAAAATACGCTACTATAAGTGTTTGGTATTATTGATTATAAGACACAGATTTCAGAGATAAATGTGATAAGTGTATCTCAGAATTACTATTAATAGAATATCATAAGTTCCTGAATTTTCACCACTTTTTAGATTTCTCTTATCACTACTATGCCTTGGTAATTTATTATCCCTCTTTATTAAAAATCCACAAATTTTATGTGAAGAGAAATCTACTAAAGTAAAGTTAGGGCAGATGATTTTACTTTTACCCACAGAGGCAGACAGATTCCTACTCAAAATTAGGTTCAGATTTTGAGACTGATGATGCTACACACACCCAGAGGGTATGAAAAGTGTTATTACTAACATGATTGAGATCTCTGGGAACACAGGACAAGTATCTTAGGTCTGAAATGGCCTGAGAGAGCAAAGGCTGGCCTGAGTGTGTGATTAGGGGATGCAGCCCAGTGAGAATTCCCTCCTGCAGGCAGGGACTGGCATGGCATAAATCTCCCACGGGTGCCAAAGGAGGAAACACTGGGCCTTCTCATCAGCTTGCCCAGTTGAGGGGCACAAGGGGAAGAGGAAAGCATGAGTTTTAATAGTGTTGGCAAATATCCCAAAACAAGTCACACTCCTATGTTTATTTTGTATCATTTGTTTTTCTATAATTTATTTTGGTGAAACGTATAAACGTCAGTGATTTAATTTAATAAGGCAGAATATTTTTTTACCAGATTAGCAAAAAAGCTGAACTTTACATACATATAGCAAAACACTAAGATATTTACATGCTTTGGAATTTATTTTATCTGTATTTCCCCAAATCTCAAGCAGTCTTCTACAGAATCTGTCTCTAAGGGCTAGTACCACTCTCTTCATAGACAAAAGATAAAGAGTTAACCTCATATAGTTGGACTTTTGATAACTTCCAGTCAGTTGATCACATTGTTTCTCTGTTCTCATGATATGGGCTAAGCAGGGTCCAAAATAGGAATGGTTAATACTTTTTTATCTGGCCCTTCATTGGCAAATTGATGGGTAATTCCTTAATTCTTCATTATGTTTTGCATATGAAATGTTAAGAAAAAGTAACCAGTTCCATCACATGGAAAATTACACTGTCCAAACATTTAAGTACAGCTATAAATCCTGCTTAATTCCCTCAAATTTTGTAAAATCATCTCATAAATATTTTTCTACATTTCCCTTCCTTTTAATATTATTGAGATGAGTGTTAGCCTTCCAGAAAATTTACAAACCTGCTTAAATTACACATTACTAGTGGTAAAACAGCTTCTTGCCCTTAATCCACTAGTCTAACATTTAGGGATAGTATGCTAGAGAAAAAAGACATTATGCTTCTTTTTCTTTTGCTCCTTTTCTTTTTCTCCCCCTGCACCCTTTTTTACTTTTGCTTGAATTGGAAGTTCCCAAAAGGCAATAAACAAAGTGTGCAACAATCGAATCTTGGAAAACATCCTTCACTGGAAGAATTTCAAAACTCATGTCTTACACTAAGAAAGATTTCCTCTACCAAAGCATAGGGGAGTCCTGATTCCCACACAAACTCTTCTATTGGTGGTGCTGTGTGGAAAACAGCTCTTTACGTGCATGGGTTACTGGTATTATGTCCTTATTTTAGACAAATAGCAGTTGTTGTTGGAAACTGGACCACACCAAATGAACTCAGGGAGGAAAGAATATTATCATGGAATGCTTGAACTTTGCCTTAGGAAGGCCACAGAGGTCACCAGTTCTGTGCTGCCTTCATTATGCCTTCCTCAGGGGAGACTCAGAAAGCAATAACCAGCGCAGAATCCTCACACAAGAATTTTGATGTTAATAATATTTAGTCACTACAAACCTGGACTGAATTCAGCTATGAAGCTCACTATCCTGTTCATTAGCAAACCCCCTGTGTGATTCTGTTACCCATTTATTGCATTCCCTGCCAGTTAAGTGATGCACTGGCTTGGCAGTTATAATTTTGTGAAGAGGTGGGCATTTTTTATCAGTCTCAAAAGAATTCAAACCAGAAGTAATATGTGACTATGAACACTTTATGTGACTTTTATTTGAGAGAACGTCTCTAAAAGATTTAAGAGCTAAACAATTTCTCACTTGGGTTGCTTGTATTTCTATTTCAACTAACTTTTTCATAGCTTTTGAAGTAGTTTCAGGTGGTTTGTGGACACACAGGTGAATAATACCCATGGTCTCTGGCCCATTTTTTTCTTGTTTTTCAACGAGTTACTATATAAAATAAACTAGGCCTATTATATTGGAATCTAGTCAAGTATGCCTATCCCATGCCCTGAGCATTACAATTTGCTATGGCAGAGGCGTATGACCCTGGATATTGGTCTCTTGAAATCTCCCCATTAAACACACTTAAGCCTAACACATTGTAAATTTAACAATGCAAAATTATAATGCATTTCTTATTTAAAAAGTAGTTTTGCTTTTCAAAATTTTGAACTCTGGAAAAATAAAAAGCAATAAAAAAGAATCAATGGTCAGAAAATTCTAACTATTAAAATTTGACCTAAAATGCATTTGCATATGTTTGGTATTGTATTGTTTTGGTGAGCAGTGTGAAAAACATGGTCAGAATTGAAAATTATTTCTCTTTTTGTGTCCAGGAGCACCCTGGAAATCTGCCCCCATGGTTGTATTGGAGAAAGACTGGAAGAAGAGGAGATGCAGAAATGTAGGTTCAGATTCACTATTCCTGTGTGGTTTCAGGTTAATATCTTTCAGTAGGAGGTGTTTGGTGGGATTTGAGTGCCAAAAGGGCCCAGAGGGCACAGTTCCATAGAGACAGCTATGGGAAGACCAAGGGGAAAATGTGAGGTTCTAAGCAGCTTCCAGGCATAAAGGTGCCTGAGAGAGCTAGGGGAAGTTTCCCAACTTCATGTGATTCAAAGTGGCTTCAGGGACAAGCTGTGGAAGAGCTCCAGCAAGAGAAGGTATTTGTTTTTAATCTGCAACAGAAGTTCTTGAGAATCTCAGCAGCTTCCAAAAAAGCTCTTAAAAATCACCCATTCCTGTACTTTAGGCTGAGGTCCTTAGGGACCTCTTCCCTTGACTTCCACTTCCAGTGTTCTGCCAGCATTAGTCTAGGCCTCCTCAACTTGGCTGTTTTTATGACCCTTCAGGACATCTTCTAATTACCTGACTTAACCTTAAATAACATTAAAGTTAATAATGTTAAAATGTTGTTTGACAATAGATTTCCTTTAAGTTACAGGAAATTTGATACTGAATTTAATGTCTATATATCTAATCTAATAATTTATGTTTTTGATTGAGAACTATGTTTTAAAAAGAATTTTAAGAAATACCTCACTAGGCAGATTTAAAGGGCTTCTTCTTTCATTTGTTTATTTTTTATTAAAAAAAAGGCTTAAAATGGTGGCATATTGGCTCTGGTGCTATTACATGTCTCCTGTAACTAAACATAGATGCAGGAAAACATTAAGAGGAGAGTTATAATATTGATTATAGAGGCAGATTTATTTTTGATTCAATTAAAGATGAAATGATCTATCATTTAATTTGGGGAAGAAAGATTGAGAAAAAAGAGAAAATTCACAGGCAAAATTATGCTCAGTTCTTTTGCATTTATACTAGGGATGCAATAGAGTGAAAAGGTCTAAAACAGTAATATAAGGATTTGGGCTTAAGAATTTAGACAAAAAGTTTTGTGCTCATGAATTTGTATTTGGAACTATATTATTGAATATTCTGTAAACATGGGATGAAATGGGATAACCTCCCATCTGTCAATGGTAAAGGGATTTTAGTCTGAATAATGATAAAGCTGTTGGAACTCATGTCGATCCCTTGGATAAGAAGCTTTTTGCCTGGAAAGCATAGAACTTGTGACACAGAACTGCCACTTCAAAAATAGATAAGATATCCTGCAACCTTATTGGATAAAATGTGATGTGATTTTTGATGTTGGAACTTACGACAGTTTTTGTTTATTGCCTGAATGTGGCCTTGTTTAAGCCTATGTTTTATGGTTTATTGTACCCACCAATCTAGCACTTGAGTCTTATTTCATCTTCTCTATAATGGAATAGGCAGATCCATGTTCCTGCATCAACACTTCAAACTTTCCCAACATGTCTGTATTTCAACAGATTCCCCCCACCCAGCATCTCTGAACTGAGAGACCAACATTCATGTTATAAGTGAATTAATCAATCCATTTACATAATTTTCCTGTCTAGTCACTCTTGTTTCCCAGTTCAACAAGCTCTGGGGTCCTTTTGTGGCACAAAGCAGTGCTGCCAAAACCACACCAGCAGGATTAGATCTTTGAATATGAAATCCGGTGCTTATCATATCCCTTCCAAAATGGGAAGCCAAAATAATAACTATATCAGCAACCCTGCAAATTTAGCATCTAAAAAAAATCTCATTTCGTGACAATATTTCCTAAAGAATAGAAAGCATTTCTGCTCATAAGACTGTAACTCAGTTAAACAGCATTTATGACTGAAAAATATTCACACTATTTTAGCTGCTATGACTGAAGGATATCTTAAATTTCTCATGCAAACTCTTCATTTTACAGTTGGAGAAACAAAGCTGTGATGAATGGAGTAACTTTACAAGATGCTGCAAATTGTGATAGAAGCAGACCCAGGCTTCCAAGCCTCTTCTCTAATGGTCTTTTAAGCCACTGTAACGGTGGACTCTCCCAGTAATTTCTCGAATAGTTTTCCTTAGCAATCTCTCTCATACATTTTCTCCCTGAAGGATGAATGACGAAGAGGAAAAATATTTGAATCTAGTTGGCATATATATGTGTAATTTTATCTTTCATCCCAGGAAGACTAAAAGCTTTTGCTATATAAACGACAGATAGCATTTTACTTTTCATTTTTCTCAAAACTGGAATTCTGATATCCCGAATGAACTCCTTTCAACCCACAACATTTAAGTGTCAGCTGCTGCTCCCCTTTGGCAAGGAGAGCCTCTGTAGCAGATTTTGAGTGCCTGGAAAATAGGAAGCTAATCTTTGCTAAAATTTCAAGGGAAAAACAAGAACAAAACCAAAAACAACAGACCGTAGCTTGTCAGCCTGCCAATAACGTGTGGCATTTTCTTACAGTTGGTAAGGAACGTTCTTGGTTATAAAAGAAGTTCCTCCCAGGGCTCTTACAGGATTCTAGAGCTTAGCAAAGTGGAAATGTCCACCCTTTTGCTAAGGTAGCAGAGAAGAAGAACATTTCTTGGCAGGCTGCCTATAGAGAGAATGCAACTCTGAACAGGTTGATGATGTAGCTTCATTGGAAGGGGCTATATAACAAGGATTGTACTGGATATTTGAAACTTCCTCCACAAAAAAGTGACTAAGTGCAATTATTTATTTATTTATTTTTGCCTTCTCATTGAGAGATGCACAAAGCCAGAAGAGATAGCTAGATGGCATATATACTAATTTAGTGCCTAAGATGACAAGCAATAAGTTGATTGATGGGAATAAAACACAAATATAGTCCTTGCATTTTTGCTGATTACATTTTCATAAAAGAGATAGAAATATGCAGACATATAAGCAAATAAAATAGTTTCTGCTTGTGATAAGGAAATGCACTAAGATCAGAAGATACGGTTATAGAGACGCAGAGGTCAGGCCAATTTGTGGGTCATAAACGTGGATGTTGGTGCTCACATGAAAAATGAAAACGTTATTTTCAGGAACACATCTTGAAAATGATCAATTTTTGAACAATTCAAGCCCTTGTTTAATCCTCTTTCAATTTTCTATGCATTGCTACATACCTCTTTAATTGCAAAAGATGCTTTGATACTCTGCCACTCTAGGTCAAGAAGAGTGAATACTGGGGAAAAAAATGGATACAAAATACCTTAATTTACTCATGTATATTATGTTATAATCTTTATTATGTCATATTAAAATCTGTAGTTTTATGCATTTTAAAATTTTCGTTTCTTAAGAAACTTTTTTTTCTGTTCTTTTTTTTTTATTTCCTAGAAAAAAGACAGCATTTTCACCTTTTTACAGTAGTTACCAGGCAGGTCATAAATAAATACCTAAGTATCGCAGTATTGTCAATTAAGACAAAGTATCAGAAGGGAGAAGGATTTATCTAGAAAACATCTCTTAACACAGCAGCAGGTACCCATCCCCACTACTAGTCCCATGGAAGGCAGCTGTGTACATATTCATAGAGCCACCTGATCACAGCTTGTGGGACCCAGGATGTATAAAAAGGCCTTGTTCTCCAAAATTCAGATATCTGTCTCTGCTCACTGATTGCTGCTTCTGATAACAGAGGTGCAGACAGCACGTGGGCAGCCATTGTTGTTAGCTTGCCCAGATTGTTGCAAACTGTAAGCTTCCCCTTTCCTGCTGAAGTGACTTCCAAGGAATTTAAAGGGCAAGCACTCTTTTCCCTCTTTCTTTTTTTCTTTCTTTTTTTTTTCTTCTTTTGGGTTTTGGAGATTAAAGACTAAGACATTTGAAAGACACTGTTTATAAAGGGAAATATAAAAACTTATTATGCATATACAGGGAAAGATGCAAGCTCAGAAAAGAGCTAAAACGATCTTGAGTTTGTATCTTATGCTGATCCTCAGCATAGAGATAGCCTACAACAGTAACAAGAAAATTACAAAAAACAGCAAACTCTGGAGAATCTTTCACCAGAGTTATCACATTGTTAAATTCAAATGTCCTGTTTCCAACTAAAAATTACAATGCTTACAAAGAAACAGAGAATTATGGTCTATTCAAAAATAAATGAATAAACCAAGGGAAACTGTTCATGAGAAAGATCTGATGGCAGACCTATTAGACAAGGACTTTAAAAGATCTATGTTAAAGATACTTGAAGAACTAACAGAAGACATAGAGAAAGTCAACAGAAAAATATATCAACAAAATGGAAATATTGATAAAGAGAAAATATAAACAAAACTTCTGTAGCTAAAACTTTATTACCTGGAATGAAAAATTCACTAGAAGGATTTCAAAACAGAATTGAACAGACAGAAGAATTAATGAACTTGAAGGCAGGAAAAAGGAAATGATTGAGGCTCAGGAAGAGAAATAAAAAATGATTGAATAAAATTGAACAGAGAGTCAAAGACCTGAGGGGACACCATCAAGAAGACTAAAGAACACATTGTGGAAGTTTCAGAAAGAGAATAGAGAGAAAAGGGATGGAGAGAACATTTGAAGAAACAATGGCCAAAAATTTTCCAAATTTGGTCAAAGATATGAACCATAAATATACAAGAAACTGAACGAACTCCAAGTAGGATGAATTCAAAGGGACCCTCATCAAGACATATTATAATCTAACTGTTAAAAGATATAAGCAACAAGAGAGAATGATTCGTCATCTGTAAGGGATCCTCAATAAGATTGTCAGCAGATTTCTTGTCAGAAACTTTGGAGGCTAGAAGGCAGTGGGCCGAAATACTCAAAGTGCTAAAAGAAAAATTCTGCAATAAGAATCTTATTTCCAGCAAAACTGTCATTCAAAAGTAAAGGAGAAATTAAGACATTGTCAGATAAAAAAAGCTGAAGGAATTCGTTACCATTAGACCCGCCTTGCAAGAAATGCTAAAGGGAGTCCTTCAGGTTGAAATGAAAAGACAAAAGACAATAACTTGAAGTTGTACAAAGAAATAAAGATGTCATTAAAGTAAATACATGGGCAATTTTAAAAGCTAGAGCTATTGTATTGTATGTATTATAATAATAATGGTTTGTAACTTTACCATCTGTTTTTTTTTACCTAATTTAAGAGATAAATAAATATTTTAAAACTTATTAGCTTATGTTTTTAGACATACAATGTATAAAATGTAATTTTTGACAACAACTGAAAGGATTGGGGCAGATATGTTAATGAGTAGAATGTTTGCATGCTTTTGAAGTTAAGCTGATATAAATCCAAACTAAGTGTATAAATTTAGGATGCTAAATGGAACTCTAATGGTAACTACAAAGAAAATACATATCAAACATACACAAAAGGAAATGAGAAAGAGGTTTAAACATTTTACTACAACAAGTTAACATAAAAGAAAGCAGTAATGCAAGAAATGAGGGATAAGAAAGGGCATACATAAAATGAATAGCAAAATAAGAGAAGTATATAACTCCTTATTAATCAGTCTTACAAAGAAAGGGGATTCTGACATATGAATAACCACATAAATGAAGTTTGAGGATATTATGCTAAGTGAAATAAGCCAGTCACAAAAATATAAATATGATTTCATTTATACAGAGTGCTTAGAGTAATTAATAATCACAGACGCATAAAATTGGATGGTGTTTGCCAGGGGCCAGAGGTGGGGAAAATGAGGAGTTCTATAGATGAAAAGGTGATGATAATTGTACAACAATATGAACGTTCCTAATGCCATGGAACTGTATACTTAAAAATGGTTAAAATGGCAAATTTTATGTTATGTGTATTTTACTACGATTTTAAAAGAATGGGAAAAAATAGCAACAACAAAAAGAAATTGTGTTGTAAGTGCAGTAATAACCAGGCAGATCATAAGTCAAAACTTAAGTATTACAGTATTGTCAATTATGGCAAATAGTCAGAATGGAATAGGATTCATCTAGTAAACTGCCTTGGGAAAGAAAACTTTGTGAAACCATGTAGAATTTAGTACTCACTTCCCCATTGGACCACATTGATAAGAATATTCTCAGTAGAATAGGACAGAATTTCTGGGTACTAATGTTTCCTTCATGTTAGTCATGTGATTGGTTGAAAGGTATTCTCTGAATATAGTAACCAATTAACATTGTGATGATATAAATAAAAAAGCAGGCATACAACATAAAAATTATAGAAATGAAAAGGATTAACCTAGCCCTCATAAGGAAATTCATTATGAAATGTTATTAAATAATATCAAATAATCTTATTTTATGCAATTTTATACTCATCAATCTTAGGATAACCTTCTTCTTACTTTGCTTTCCTGATTTAGAAAAGGAAACCTGACATTTTATGATTTTGTTTTCTTTTTACATGAAAATTATTTTATATTTGAGAAGAGAAATTTTCCTTCCTGATTGTTTTTTTTTTTAATAAGAACTAGCCTAAAGCAGAAAAGACACAATCATTTTTATGCTTAAAATTTGATATAGTTTTGGGATTAACCAGATTAACAATTGGTCCTACTGGTGATGATAGTGTGAATGGTCTTTAGATAGGGAAGCATTATAGGGAATGCAGATTTATAGAGGAATCTTGATTGCTGACATAATAACAATTCCGACAATGTCTGTTCTCTATAATCCCATTCAATCTTCCTCTTTTTTCCTCTTCCAGAAATTTATGCAGGTTAAATGAGTGAAAATAATAAATAGGGGATGTGAGTGTGTTTGGATGAATGGAGACAGTTGTGGATCACTTGTTATTTAATAGACTGTATACGTTATTGTGTAAACTATAATTTAATATACCCTTATTGCTGCTTAACCTTTAAAAAAAACATTTCTCAAGTTAGTATTTTGATTAGAGTCAATTTGAGAGAGAGATTAAATACATCAACAGTAGTAACAAACTTGACTGAGTGGGGCAGCCAATAAAATGAAGTAATAATACTAGCAGGAATTTGGAATAGGCAGTTATATGTTTCCTGAACATTGATGATAATCTGAGATTTATGATTTCTCTGAGAATTTATCTAAAATCCTGTAGGATACTCTAGGGTACTCAATAATGTTACACACTCCAGCAGAAGCTAAAAATTGGAATCTTTCAGCCAGATTTAGATGAAAGCATTCACAATAGTCTATATAACGTTCATCCACACAGAATTTTTTTAATATCATTTTATTTCCAAATAAAAAGAAACTGATTTTACAAAACCAAGATGATCTGATCCTTTTGGAAAGTCATATCTAGCTACCAGGGTCTATATTCTTATATGGAAAAAATTGGCTGTATCTCAAAATTGATGCATTTAAGAAGCACGCACACTCCAGTTTGCTATGGTCCTCATACCTATCCCTTCTTTCCATTACTGAAAGCTACTCTTGTTGGCATTGATTCTTGCCCTTACACTATTTTTTTTCCATTTAGTAAAAATAAGGTATGGTGAACTATTATTTATACTCCAACAACTGGAATTTAGGCAAAGAGGGATGCATTTTCAAAAATTAAGGTATAGTATAATTATTGTTAGAATGGATTCTTCATACACACTTAATAAGAAAATTGTGTTTTTTTCTAAAGAACTACATGCATTTGTTCACTTACTTACTTTTCTGTAGTGACCTATTTAGACATGTGAGCATTGATATCTTCAGTAGAGCCTCTATCCTTCAGAATGTCCTTACTGACTCAATCAATAAAGAACTTCTATGTCCTGCTTGCAAGTCAGGGTATATAATTTTTCTCATTACCTTGCATTCATGTGGGATTGATTGTCACCTCTGAACTCAGAGATTTAATACTGTAGCCAAATTCTTTCAAGTCCTCACGTTTCCCTCTGTCCACAGTGCATAGTATTTGTAAGATATATTTGATTTCTCTACACTACACATTTGTAAGATGTATTTGACTTTTCTACACTACCAGACATGACTTGGATTATGTGGGCCACCGATATTACTGCAATCAGGCATTTGACTCTCAAAGCATCCTTGGCATTGCTTCCTTATCATTAGGTATTATGTTTGAAGCTTGGGAGTCAGCAACTCAAATCTAATATGCCTAGTTCTTCTTCTAGGATGAAAGAAAAAATCCAGCTGAGCCATATGGCAATAACAATGACATTCTATCCACATGCATTTTTTTTCTTTTGATACCAACAAAAATTATTGGGACAAGTTAGCAGTCTAAAGTTATTGATAATGCTGGCATTTCCCTATGTATCTTTCAGATATGGACTACATACTGAAACAATGTTACATCATGTTAGGGACATCTTCTCACCCTCATGTCAATGGCAGATCTTATGTGGGAAGAGAAGCAATGGGAGTTTACTGGGTTTGACAACCAAAATAGGAATCCCAGTTTATTGTATAAATTTTTCATTATCTATATATTATGATGTTTTGATATCTTAAAAAAGTCTCTCTAGCTGGGGAAAGACTGCTCCTCTCAGGGCTAGTCAATGCTTAGAAATAGCAAACAGCAACCAGGGACATGATTTTGATATGTAAATGGACCAATCCAGAGCCACATTTCCTCTACGTAGCCTATATACCTGAGGAGACATACTCTTCTGCCTTAATCATCCCAGAGCCAAGTACCAGGCAACTAGGGGCCACTCTCTGAAATTATTCAAAGCATCCACTCCTAAACTGTTCACCCTGCTCTGCCCGGCCTTTCCCACAGAAACCCCTAAAGCTTTTCCCTTGCTCCTGTCTTGTATCTTCTGATTACCCTGATGTCTTCCCCATGTGGCCTTGTATGGCATGACAGGCAGGCTTCCTGTCTTTAGGACCTCTGACTATAATAAACTTTGTCTTCCTGAGCCTCTCCTATGTCTCCTTTGGTGGTCTTTCTGACCATCACATGAAGGAATAAAAAAGCTGTAGCAAATGATAATTATCTACATGAGCTTGGATGAGTTATTTTAATTTCTAAGTCTTAGTTATTTCATCTGTCAAGAGAAGATGGTGATACTCATTCCACTAGGTAATTATGAGAGTTCCAACAGGCAAAATGATACAGGGTAACAGAGTGGCGAGAAGCATGAGCTTAGACTAATTGGTTTAGAAACTCACTCCATTGATTATTGAGAACTTAAAAGTTATTCAAATGAAATTAATTTATTCATCCTTATAATGAAATTATAATATTTTCCTTTTAAGATTGAAGGATTTAACTATATAAAAAATATCTAACAGTTGTCTGACACAGAATAGGTGTTCAGAAATTGTTTACATATGTATATATATATGTATGAGAGAAAAAGTTTTATGAATTAAATGAATATGCTTAGAAATGAATCTGCATTCTCAGACTAAGTTGGTTCTAACAGAAATTGTCTTGAGAAATACTTTACCACACTTTTATATAATTTCTCTCATAATAATATTTTTCTTCATCCTCCAGGAAAGAACTCATTTGTAATGTATTTATTTGTTTTTTCCTGAAGTATACCTTTTTTTAAAAGACGTGAACAGAAACTTTTCTAATGAAGATAGACTAATGGCCAATTAGCATATGGAAAAATGCTCAACATCTCTAATCATCAGGGAAATGCAAATCAAAACCAAGATGAGATATCACTTATCTCCAGTGAGAATGGCTTATATCAAAAAGTTCCAAAACAACAAATATTGGCATGGATGCGGAGAGAAGGTACACTCATACACTGCTGGTGGGACTGCATACTCTATGGAAAGTAGTATGGAAATACCTCAAATAACTAAAAGTAGAACTACCATTTGATCCAGCAATCCCACTACTGGGTATTTACTCAAAGGAAAAAAAGACATTCTATAAAAAAGATACCAGCACTTGAATGCTTATAGAAGCACAATACACAATTTCAAAGATGTGAACACAACCCAAGTGCCCATCAATATACGAGAGGATTAATAAAATGTGGTATATGTGTACCATGGAGTACTACTAGGCCATTAAAAAATGATGAACTAATACCTCTTGTATTAACCTGGATGGAGCTGGAGACCATTCTTCTAAACGAAGTATCACAAGAATGGAAAAACAAACACATGTACTCACCATTAAATTGGAACTAATCGATCAACACCTATGTGCACATATGGAAATAACATAATCAGAAATCAAGCAGGTGGAGGGGGAGGAGGGGATGGGTAGAATCACACCTAAGAAGTACAATGTATACTATCTGGGCACAGTACAAAAGCAATTTATGTAACCAAATCATTTTTTCCCCTGTAATATTCTCAAAAAAATATATACCTTTTTTTAAAAAAAATCTGTTACTATAAAACAATCTCATATAATAACTCATTTTGCAATTCTATTGATTGAAAAATACATATATATGTGTGTGTGTGTGTGTTTATATATATATATATATATATATATATATATATATATATATGGAGAGAGTAAGTAATTTTAACTCTAAGATATATATGTATCCCAGCAGAGATGCTCCTTGACTTACAACAAGGTTATGATAAACCCATCATAATTAGAAAAGGAATTTAATACACCTAACCTACTAAATAGCATAGCTAGCCTGGCCTTCCTTAAAAATGCTCAGAATATTTACTTTAGCCTACAGTTGGGCAAAATTATTCAACACAAAACCTATTTTATAATATAGTGTTAAATATCTCGTGTAATTTATTGGATACTTCACTGAAGTACCTTTTCTACTAAATATGTATCACTTTTGCACCATGATAAAGTTGAAAAATTGTAAGTCAAGCCATCATAAGTCAGGGACCATGTATATTATTTTCTAAAATAAATGGGAATTCCAGTAGCTACATTGTGTGGGAATGATACTTTGGATAGGAGTTTTTCTAACCGTTTCAAATTGCTAATCATCTATAAGTTATTGGGCCAAGGTTGTCTTAGCTCGGGATATTTAAAACACAATAAACATGTTGAGACCTTCTCTGGTTCTATGAGAGGAATGAAAGCTGATATGCTTGGATTAATCAATGTATATTTGCATGACTCAAATATTATTTTCTTCTATTATTAAAATTTACCTCAGAACATATATACTGAGAAAGCATGCAGCATTTACCAATCAATTTTATAAGTAAAAAGGAATGCCTAGAAGCAGCAATATATATACATATATATATATGTGTGTGTATGTATGTGTGTGTGTGTGTGTATATATATATACACACACATATATATCTGCATTAAGATAATCTTAAATTCAATAGCAGTAATATCTACCAAAATCATGTCTTTGGATTTAAATATGCATAAATAGTTTTGTTTTTTGCTAGACAGGTTTTCAATCATAATATTCATGCAGCATTTCCATAAGGAATTTTTCAGTGGATTTAATACATTCATTTTATTTTATGGCAAAACTAGTTTTATAACTTAGATGTACACATAAAGATATAACTGCAATGTATTTGCCCTGAAGTTCAGTTATAATAAGACATTAACTTCTGCAAAATTCTAAAGTCTTAACACTTGAATTGCTCTTAAAATTTATCAAACTTTACATTTAAATAAAAGTATGCCACTTTATCTTAAAGCTAAAGTGGAAAATTAATTTGAAATATAATTAATTTTTAATAATTATTACATGCACACTCTTTTGATGTAGTGACCCTGCACTTTTTAGTTTTCTATATATTTTTAATTTACGTAACACTTATACTGAGCTATAACTCAAATGTGCTCTGTCACATCGATGTCCTTATCAGATGAACTTATTTTTAAAGCATGAATCAAATAATGATGGTAATAGGCTAATGTGAAATTGATGACATCATATCATTGGCTTTAGAATTGGTATTCCATCCACAAGTGAATAAAGTTAAGAAGTTTTCTTTTGAAAAATAAATTTTCAAATTTATCAAACCATAATAAATATAAGATGACCACATTTACATTAATTCACAGATTTTGAGGGCATTATGATACTTGCCAGTAGGGCTTTCTTTACCTCTTTGTAAGATTAATGTTCAAGTTCAAATACAATAGTGTTTATATGTGAAACTATTTATTTGATAAGCTCAAGATGTTTATATGCCAACACATAAGCCACCCAAGTTAATTCTGGTATGTGTGTATGTGTGTGAATGTGTAGTGTTGTTTTTTATTTTCTTTTTATGATAACCTTCTGGTATAAGACTTTACTTGACAGAATCTTCATTTCTCTTTGTATCATGATTTCTCTAGCAAAAATATTTGGAAACTCAGCCTACTTGAAATATAGTCCAATCTGGCAATGTGTGAAAAATCAAATAAAACACCTGGAACTTTCCTGAAATCCTTGTTTGATTTGTGCATACCAATTATTAAATTTATCAATTAGGTATTTACTAAATGACTCCTGTATGCTACTTACAATGTTTGTTTGGGGGAATGGAAATGGTGAAGGAGAAAATTTTGTGCTTTTAAGAAATTTAAAATCACGTTGGATAACAAAATTAAATAGACAATTTTAATAGTGTAAAGTGTGATAACAGTGAAAATAGTAAAACTGTGATAAATACTCCTGTAATACTAGCATGATCTACTCACAGTTCAAGGTGCAAATTTTACTTTATTATGCTCGGTTTACTTATTTATATTCACATTTGCAAGCCTACTAAGCAGCATGGGACTAAGGTTGCTCTTGGGTGCTCTTTTCAGCAGCTTGAAATATTTTTTGCTTTTTCATATTCCCTCTCTTACATTCTAAGATGTTGTCTTGGTATGCAGAAAGAGAAGCCTATTAATATTTTGGGGTTATAATGATAAATGGAGTCGCTCAGGTCTACATGATTTCCCATGCATCCTACCTGCTATATTCTATTAAGTTGATTGTTTTGTCTGTTCTTGAGACTGGTAACCATGGAGGTACATCAAGGAGTTAGAGACTGCAGACTCTATAAATCATTGGAGTTTATGGTTGCATGACTTTTTCTCTCATACACCTATTGGTTATACAATATTTTTCTTTCCTCGTTTGAACTAGGTTTTTTTTATGGAATTCTGTGACCCTTTCCTAGGAAATGCAAGAATTTCTGTATTCTGTAAAAATCTTAGGTTATGGAGACTAGGGACATTCCTAGTATGCTATCTTTCTAATTTTTTCCCATGAGCACCTTCATGCCATCTTTCATTTGAATGTTAGTTGGTGTATTAAGGTGGACATTTATATGCCTGGAGTCTTGTGGGACTCCATTTTTAGAAGGAATGTTTTGGTTATTTTCAGTATCTCTCATATTTGCCTAGCTCCTCACTTCTGGTGTTGACTATGAAAGAAGGCTAATCAAGGACATTGGTGTCTAACTTTCTTGCTACTCCTGGCCCTCACTTTTATCTAAAATGTACTTTGGTAGAAGTAATGAATTTTTCCTTTATCCAGCCCATCTGTACATTTCTGTAGGGCCTAATCTTACTTTTCAATATGGCATCCATTATAGGGTTCCCTGGAATCTCAAAGTTGAAGTATATAGGAAAGTGAAAAACAACTTACTGATAAGGAAGAGTAAATCAGAAGATATTTCAAGTCCACATCCCATATCTATGGAAATAATATCGGTAGGAGCTTACAAAGAAAATGGTGGGGCACATAACCTAATTTACAGCAGGTCTTGGGGAGTTCAGGGAAGGTTTTCCACAGGAAGCATCATCTCTCCTGCAATAAAAGATAAATGAAAATTATACTGATGGCATTCCAATTTCTTCTTCTAAGATGGAAAAAAATATGTTTCGAGTTTCCTAAAAAGTGAGAAGGAGTTAGAGAGAACAAAAGCTAAGAAAAACTATGAGGAAACTGTGAAAGGAGAAATTAATTACGTCCCAGTATGGGAGAAATGGTATCCACAGGTAGGGAAGAAACTTCACAGATTTAACAGATTCCACCTGTGTCCCTTCTGCAACCAACCTATATCACACTGTGTGGATCAATTTATCCTCTCAGTGCTTCAGGACATAAATTGAGTATTTCTACACCAGTATCAGACAGAAATGGTGGGAGCAAACTAGGAGAGCAGAGCACTTGGACCTTGCTGGGAAGGATAGTGGACAGCAATGTTAGAAGCAGTTTGCATGGGCTCCAGTATTACCTCTTGCCCGTCCCTCCATATCTTGGGGCGAGATGATTGTAGTCAATGGAGGCAACTTCTAGGAAGGAGCACTGTCCATGGTAGAAATCCAGATGGATTATCTAGCGGCAAAGCTGGGGAAGGAGGAAGGGAGTGCTTGAGCCTAAGAGTTAAGTAGGACGTTAAAATACTAGAGCATCTCTGCCTCGGGAGCTATTTTTCTTAACTCCAACATCCCAGGCATGCCACAATTTAGGCCTTCAACACATGGCCACATTTATCATCCCAGAGAAATTATAACAAGAAAAATATAATATGGGAAGCAAATCAAAATCAAATATATTACTCAATTATGAGAAACGACAGTGATCTAGCACCTCTTATATTTTCCTGGATTGAACTTGAGCCCATTATCTGCAGTGAGGTATCACAAGATCAGAAGAATGGGCTTCACTTGTACTCACCATCAAATTGGTACTAACTATTGAACACTAGGGTGCTCACATGGCAGTAATACCCTCCAGGGATTAGGGGGATGGGTGGGGGTTAAACGCACAACTAAAGGACACACGGAGCATTGTAGAGGGGAAGGGCACACCTCTAACCCTTGCTTGGGTGAGGCAAAGACATAAAATGTAACCATAATATTTGTACCCTGATAATACCCTGAAATAAAAAACAAATAAAATAAAGACAATAAAATAAACAGCATATACAGAAATAAAATAATACTCTTCTCAAAGAATAAAGAAATGTGTAACATGACACAGGAACAAGAAAATTTAAAGAAGAAACAACTGGAAATAATTGAAGTAAAATATAAAATAATAAAAAGAAAATTATGAAGGTACAAAGGAGAAATAAAAAGGCAAGAATTAAGAAAAATAAATGAGTCAACATAGGTATAGTAATATTTCTAAAAAAATTAAATAAAAATAAAGAGAACAAAGTTAAAGAAATTATCCCCAAGACATCACATTAAAAGGGCTCATAAAGTATCAAATAATATAATTGAGAAATGAATTGTATGTAATGTTGATATTTAAGAATACTTGAGACCAAGAGAAAATTTGAAAAGCTTATGTAAAAGCAAATCACGTAACTAGTAAAGGACATTAACTAATTAACATAATACTTTACGATAACACCATTGGCTGAAAAAATGAAAGGAATCATATATCCATTATTGAAGAAAGATGCTCTAGAATATTGAGTGTTCTTCCTTAAATAGTTTTATTCCAAAGAACAGCCACCTTTCCTAGATGAACCAAGACAATTGGTAGCAGATTGGTATGTCAATTTGTAGCACATGTGTTTGTTTAAGCTCCGGGTAGACATTGCTTTTCTTTCTTTCACTGTTCACTGACTATTCTCCTCAGCTAGAAGAGTTAGTATTTGCCTTCATAGATCCTACTAGTGGAGGAAAACCAGAGTGAGGGAGAGTAAAAGAGTGTAATACTGCTTGACTAAATTAACTATATGGAACTCAAGAGGACTCCCTGCTGAAACTCATCTTGGTTTTGATAAGACTAGAAAAGGGAAGTCAGGGAGAAAGTCAAATAAAATCCACTGGGAGCATTACAGGAAAATTCTTCTGTGATATTTTATTTGCAGACATGGAAAAAAAAAAGGCCCATCTGTCTAAAGAGAAAATAGAAAATTGGAGACAAAAATTATTATACTGCAAACATTATCAAATTGTAGATATTATTATAAATAATATTTTGTTTACTAAAAATTGTGCTAAGAATCTAAACAAGAAACAATACTTTGTTAAGAATTGTACATAACATACTTTGAATGTTCATGCAGAGATACGGAGCTTTTAACATACCATAAGTACCCTTTTTATCAAACTAAATGAAAACGATTCTTTATTGGAAAGAATGGCATGGACACACCATAAAAACCGCTTTTTTATAAAAACATGATGTGGAAAATATTCAGAATTATAGTCTAACTCATTTCCTAATTCTCACTAAAGCATCAGTTGGTTCAAAATTGTTCCCATTTTCTTGTCTTTCCTAATAAACAAGTTTATTACACGTGGAAACTGGCTACTTACAGTTAAAGTAATTGTCCTGACTGATTCACAAAACTGAAGTGTAAAAACATACTTGTATTACTTATAAAGACTTTATCGTCAAACATTTCTCCCTAATGATGGACAACATTCATAACTGTTGGTTATGTAAACAAAAATGGGAGAAGACACACTCAATGAGACTGATCATCAAAGTTTCAAAGCTATTGGGGGGAAGTGAGAGTTTTCACCCACCACAGTTAGGGAAGAACCACTGGAGACTTCTAACATTTTAAACATTGTGCTTTAGGAGAATATTAATTTTTAAGAATATTTTAATCCTTATAAAACTGTTGAAGGAAGTTAAAAAGAAGTGCCTGTTAGGGTTCAGTTAGAGATCACCAAAGTCACTCTACCTAGCTTACACAGAAAAAGATGTAATGCAAAGAAGTAGATGTTTAAAAATTATTGGAAGTGCTAGGAGAGTTAGCTGTAAGCCAAACTTCCAGAAATACTCCTGTGGCATTCAGTACTCTCCCTGAAGGATGTAGCAATGTCGGCCGCAGTCAGGAAGGAGAGCAATGACCACCAATCTGGATCATATGCAAGCAACATGCTCTGGGAGCACATGATCTCAGCTATGATCCCTTACTGAAAAAATAGATGACCTGTGGCCTGCTTCTAGATATTCAAATTCCTGGACACCAGAATATTTGCTAGAACTAACACACACAAACACACACACACACACACACACACACACACACTCTCTCTCTCTCTCTCTTTCTCTCTCTCTCTCTCTCTCTCTCTCTCACACACACACACACACACACACACACACACACACACACACACACAGTCCATGCACCAGAATCAATGGAATTTGCAGAAACAGCAAAAAAGCATCAACACAGCCTCATTTCTACCTTTTGAAATACCTCATCAGTGTAACTACTTGGCAGAATTCAGGTATGTGTAGATTCCGGGCTGTAGGATTATTGGAGAAAGGTAATCCTTTCCAGACTTTGTCATATTCTAAGAAATGTAACAAATTAGTTAACATGCTATTTCTTCCACAACCAGGAAGGAAGATAGTATGTATTAATGTAACAATCAAACTGAATAAGAAATGAGTAATATTCAAACAAATCAAGTAAATGCAAGAGAGAGTATATTCACTTGGTAGAATTTCTCCTGATAACTAGAAGAGACCCTACTTAATTTGGGGAATAATCTTTTTCTTTTCTTTTTTTTTTCTTTTTGAGAGTCCTCAGATTGCACTAAACAGCTGATCAGATTTACAAACTTAATAATGTTGGATTTTTGCCTAAAACAAAGTCTTGTTCATGTTCCTTTCCCATTTCTCTACCACCTTGACCTTAAAACAAACATATTGAAGAAGTGTTATTTCAAAAAAACTAAGCAAATCATCCCTTTTATTACCAGCTTTTTACTGTGAATCCTTCTGAAGTGGTATGACCATTCATGTAATGTTAATATAATCTTATTTTATATTCTAAATCAAAGGAGAGGCAAGCACAGACATTATATTGAGATGGTCTCCACAACCTACTGTTAAAATCCTCAAGGCTCCAGTATCTGCAAAAGATATCACTGCCTGGCTAGAATATTAAAGCACATATGCCAGACTTGACATAATTTAAAAGGATTACAGTGACACTGAATGACAGTGACTTTATTATTGAAGTGTGACAAATGCACACACAAGACAAATCTATGTGGAAGCCAATATTAAAAGTAGGCCCTCCAACCAGTCATAATAACTTTGTTATGCAGTTAATCTTCATCTGTTTAGTTTGAATATACTTCTTATTGATCTGAATACTGTCACTAAAAACAAAAAGCAAAGCAAAGGACACAAACAAAAACAGGAGGCAATTGGCTTCCACCCTCCCCAAATTATTGTCACTGAGTGTTTAAGAGAATTGAATAAGGGTTGCCTGAGTAGGTGGGTATAAAGGCATGCAACCATTGAAGTAACTGAGCTCAGGTAGTACACACATTGGAACAAGACCCATGGACCCTGATAGTGTCACCTTAATGAAATCTCTTCTTGAATGTGCTGCTGAGTAGGGTTACCCCTGAGCTATGTGACATTGTGCCAGCACATCACGGGCTGAGGATATAAGGCCAGCAGGTAAGACCACTCTGCCCTGCAAAACCTATAAAAGTGAGACTAAACCTCAAATTATTGATAACTTATCCAATGCTGTTGAGTAGGCAATTAGGATAAGGACAAAGAAATATCTGATAAATTCACCATGATCAAGTCATCAAAGTTTCAAGTTATCAGTGTATGAAGTCATCGGTGACTTTAATAAAAGTTGTTGATGATGACAGGAACATTGGAAAACAAATCTCAGGTTTAAAAAGACACTGAGAAATAAGGGAAAGCAGATGAAAACTGTATATTAATAGAGATGCTTAATGACATAAAAAGAAACTGACTAGAGTAAGATCTTTGTCCTTAACATTCAGGGTCTAATAGGGAAAACGCACAAATACATCCAATAATGATAGTATAAGAATACTTATATAAACATAGACTGGTCTCTTTTAAAGCTGACATTCCTTCTTGCACAAAGCTAAATGGAATTTATTTCTGCCATAATTTGTGGATATTTTGTTGCTTACAGTTTTATTACATAAAATATTTTCACAAATTCTATAAATAAATTATCTTCCTTCTTCTTTGCTTTTTGCAAGTGGAATTAATATATATGACAGTTTTCCCTCAATACATTTCCAATGAAAGAAATATTATTTTACAGTTCTTTATGTTATCATTGAATTGATTTCCTAAGTAGATGGACTGATGTATACCTCCATAATATAAACATCAGTTTCCATTTGACAAGGATAAAGTTTTGATCATTTAAAACCAGCTGGATGGATAAAGGTAAATGATATTGTTGGCTGTCTAACAATATCTGTGCTAAATTTCACAAAAGACTCTTTTTCACTTGAATAAAATAATACTTAAAAAAATGTATTTCCCAAAACACCTAAGAAAAAGACTTATTATAAAAGAAATTTTATGAAAAGAATAAATTTGTTCAATTTTATCAATAATACTGAAACACTTAACAATAAATCTTATTAATAGGTGGAGTTAATATTCCTTCTTCCTTCCAGTTACCCTACTTTGCCTTAAAAATAACTGGACTTTCAAGAATTTTAGACTAGATGATTTGGAGCAACTTACCTAAAGGAACTGGAAATCTAATAAGGTGGTGAAAGATTCAGCTGGATTTGGGAGAAGATGGAAACCGTGGAGTGAAGCATTGGTATTGCTTTGTCTCCTGAGGTTACTGCATGATTCTTGAGGGTGTATTGAGAGACCACAAGCCTGAAGAGTACATGCAACAGCACTTTAAGGCTAGGGAAGCAGGAATTGGGATTTGGAAAGTCTATATTTAAAGAACATGTGTGAAATATAGAAAGAATCTCATGTAGAAACTTCACATGGTTTCTCATCTCAAATTATCTCACTGCTAGAAACTTGAGTGATTGATTATTTGAAATGTAAATGGAATAAAAACTTTAATTAAAAGAAGCTAATTGAAAATTGTGTATATGGTACTACTATATGCTTTTATATGCAGTACATAGAATAACAAGATATTGGAGTACTGAAAAATGAAAGAATGAAAAAGTATTCCATTCAAATACTAATCAAAATCAATATGACATGTCTATATTAATATAACAGAGAATTCTCTTTAAAAGAGTAAAATATAATAACGGAGGTAAAGAGGGTCACTTCGTGGTGATAAAAGCTTCAATTTACAAGTAAGATATTGTAATTTTAAAGAAGAATATACATGAAAATAAAGCCTCTAGATAAATGAGTATATTTTTGTGTGTGTGTATATATATACATATATAAATATTATACACATATAATATAAATATATATACATATATATTTGACATGACAGGATAAATTGACTAATAATAGCAAATTTACAACAGTTTTGGGAACTGATAGAAAAACACATGAACGTATAAAGTCGTGGAAAATATGAACAATAAAATTGACAAACTTAGATGTCTTAGAGAAACTTTGCACTAAAAAATTGCAGACTAAACAATTGTATTCTTTCAGTTTACACAACAAAGATTTAAAAACCATTTCCACGTACATGCTGAATGACAAAGCAAGTTAAACATTTTCAGCGGGCTGAAATAATACAAATGCAGTTGACTAGAAATCAACGAAAGAATAACAAAAACACAAATACCCCAAATTCTTAGAAATTAAGAAACGTGTTTCTAAGTAGCCCATGGGTAAAACATTAACTCATTAAGGAAATTAGAACATGTAGCAAATTTTGAAAAAGTTCTACATATTAAGACATGCGAGATGCTTTTTAATGTAAGCTTGCAAGAAAATAGATTTTAATAGATTCATTAGAAAACAAGTATTGTTCAAAAGACTACCAGGATGGCTAAATAATAAAAAGGAGAGCTTTATTGGCAATATCAGTTTGCAAAGCAGGAAGAGATTGTCTCTGGCATGAACCAAAGTTAATCTCCCTTGGAAAAGGAAAAGGGTGGTTTGCATTTTATTTATTTATTTATTATTTATTTATTTATTACACTTTATTCCAGGAGAATTTGTTATTAGGGAATGTATTCAAGAAATTGAAGACAAAGATAAATGTTTGAATACTTTAAATGTTTTTTTATTATTATTATTATCCGTTTGTTTATTTTCTATTTCCGCAAATTACGGGGGACACATGTTTAGGTTATCTATATTGTCTTTTCCCCACCCCAGTCAGAGGTTCAAGTGTGACCATCCACCAGATGCTGGGCACCACGCCCATTAGGTGTGACTATACCCATCCTCTCCTCCCCCACCACCTGCCCGACACTCAATGAATGTTACTACTATAAGTGCACTTAAGTGTTGATCAGTTAATATCAATTTGATGGTGAGTACATTTGATGCTTGTTTTTCCATTCTTCACTTAGTAGAATGGGCTCCAGCTCTATCCAGAATAATATAAGTGGTGCTATATCACCATTGTTTTTGTGGCTGAGTACAAATACATGATATACATATACCACATTTTATTAATCTACTCATGTATTAATGTGCACTTGGGTTGTTTCCACATCTTTGCAATTGTGAATTGTGCTACTATAAGCATTCAAGTACAGATGTCTTTTTTACAGAATGTGTTTTGTTCCTTTGGGCAGATGCCCAGTAATGGGATTGCTAGATCAAATGGTAGTTCTACTTGTAGCTCTTTGAAGTATCTCCATATTACTTTCCACAGACGTTGTACTAGTTTACAGTCTCACCAGCAGTGTATGAGTGTTCCTATCTCTCCACATTTATGCCAGCATTTATCGATTTGTGACTTTTTAATCAGGGCCATTCTGACTGGAAATAAGTGATATCTCATTGTGGTTTCGATTTGCACTTCCCTGATGATTAGAGATGTTGAGCATTTTTTCATATGTTTCTTGGCCATTAGTCTATCTTCTTTTCAAAAGTTTCCATTTTCCTGAGTTCTATATAGATTCTAGCTATCAGCCCTTTATCGGATGCGTAGCATGTGACTATTTTCTCCCATTCTGTTTGCTTTTGTGATAGTTTCCTCAGCTGTGCAGAAGCCTTTTAATTTGATCAGGTCCCATTTATTTATTTTTGTTGTTGCTGTGATTGCCTTTGGGGTCTTCTTCATAAATTCTTTCCCTAGGCCAATGTCTATAAGAGTTTTCCCAACATTTTCTTCTAGAATTCTTATGGTTTCATGCCTTAGGTTTAAGTGCATTATCCACCGTAAGTTGATTTTTGTGAGAGGTGAAAGGTGTGGATCCTGTTTCAGTCTTCTACATGTGGCTATCCAATTTTCACAGCACCATTTATTGAATAAGAATTCTTTTCCCCAGTGTATGTTTTTATCTACTTTGTCAAAGATTAGATGGCTAAACGAGGATGGTTTTATATCTGGGTTCTCAGTTGTGTTTTATTGGTATATATCTTTGTTCTTGTGCCATTACCATGCTGTTTTGGTTACTATAGCCTTGTGGTATAACTTGAATTCTGGTAAATTGATGCCTTCCAATTTATTCTTTTTGCTTAAGATTGCTTTTGCTATACGGGGTCTTCTGTGGTTCCACACAAAGTGTAGAATTATTTTTTTGAGATCTGTGAAAAATGATGTTGGTAAATTGATGCCTCCCATTTTGTTTTTATTGCTTAGGATTGCTTTTGCTATACGGGGTCTTCTCTGATTCCATATGAAACATGCAATTATTTTTTCTAAATCTGTGAAAAATGTGATGGTATTTTAATTGGGATTGCATTGAATTTGTAGATCACTTTGGGTAGTATAGACATTTTAACAATGTTGATTCTGCCAACCCATGAGCATGGTATGGTTTTTCACCTGCTTACGTCCTCTGCTGTTTCTTTCCTCAGTGTTTTGTAGTTCTCCCTAAAGAGGTCTTTTACCTCCTTAGTTAAATATAATCCTAGGTATTTTATTTTCTCTGTTGCTATTGTGAAGGGTATTGAGGTCTTTGATTTGGTTCTCAGATTGACTGCGGTTGGCATATAGGAATGTGACTGATTTATGTAAATTGGTCTGTAACCTGAGACTTTGCTGAATTTGTTTATCAATTCCAGTAGTCCCATCACAGAATCTTTGAGGTTTTCTAGATATAAGATCATATTGTCAGCAAAGAGCAATAATTTGACCACTTTTGCCCCCATTTGGATGCCTTTGATTATTTCCTTCTCTTGTTTGATTGCTCCAGCTAGGACTTTGAGCACTGTGTTGAATAGGAGCCGTGATAGTGAGCAACATTGTCTGGTTCCACTTCTAAGTGGGAATGCTTTCATTCTCTGTTCAGTATGATGTTGGCTGTGGGTTTGTCATATATGGCTTGTATCATTTTTATATAAGTCCTGTGCATGCCTATTTTGTTAAATGTTCTTATCATAAAAGGGTGTTGAATTTTGCAAATGCTTTTTCTGTGTCTATTGAGAGGATCATATGGTCTTTGTTTTTGCTTCTATTTGTGTGGTGAATTACATTTATAGATTTGCATATATTGAACCATCCCTGCATCTCTGAGATGAAGCCCGCTTAGTCGCGATGGATTATTTTTTTTTTGATAAGCACCTGAATTTGGTTTGCTAGGATTAAGAATTTTTGCATCTATATTGATAAGCGATATTGGTCTGTAGCTTTCATAGCTGTTGTGTCCTTTCTTGGTATGGTATCAGGGTGATGTTGGATTCATAAAACCTGTTGGAGAGGATTATGGAATAATTTCTATAGGACATGCACCGTCTTTGTAGGTCTGGGTAAATTCGGGTGTGAAACCATATGGTCTGGGACTTTTCTTTTTGGGGCAGGTTTTTTTATTGCTGCTTCAATCTTCATACTTGATATTGGTCCGTTCAGTAATTATATTTCTTCCTCACTGAATAGGGAGGCTGTGTGTCTCTAAGAATTTGTCCATTTCCTCCACATTCTCAAGTTTATGTGCATAGAGGTTTTTACAGTATTTGTAAATGATATTTTGTATTTCTGTGGTATCAGTTGTAATTTCTACTTTTTCATCCCTGATTGAGGTTAATCGAGTTCTTTCTTTTCTGCTTCTGGTTAATCTAGCAAGAGGCTTGTCAATATTGTTTATTTTTTCAAAGAACCAACTTTTTGTTTCATTAATCTTCTGAATAGTTTTTTTTAAAATGATATCATTTAGTTCTGCTCTGCCCTTTGTTATTTCCTTTGTTTTGATGGATTTGGGGTTGGTTTGCTCATCCTTTTCCAGTTCTTTGAGAAGATTCATTACAATCTTCTTTGAGAAGATTCATTGTGGATTTGTGATCTTTCTGTCTTTTGGATGTAGGCATTTATGTATATAAATTTCCCTTGCAGGACTGTTTAGCTGTGTCACACAGATTTTGATAACTTGTGTCCCCTTTATCATTTAGTTCAAAGAATCTTTTGAGTGCCTCTGCAGGGGAATGATAGCTGGAGCTGGTTACAGGATATAAAAACAACACTACAGCTTGTTCCTCCAAGCAAGCACCACCTACTTACAGGGAGGTCAATTTGTACATCCTTTTACTGAATTTACTGGCCATCATAAAGGATGTGGTCGAATCTCACCCACAAAACCACCTATTGGCTCAGATACTGAACTGGGCGTGTTATTATCTAAACAAATATCTGATGGTAAGAAGCAACAGCTACTCCGGATGGGAAGGTATCAGTGAAAGAACTCCTGAAGTATGAAGAATCAAACTGAAAGCACACCCCCAAAGGAGAACATTAGCTCCTTAGCAATGGATGTCAACCAAATTCAGAACAACTAAAATGACAGAAGAAGTATTTTGAACAAGGATTGTAAGAAAACTCAATGATATGCAAGAAAAAAATGGATACCCAACGCAAAGAAACCACAAAAAACATCAAGGACTTGGAAGAAAAATTCACTAAAGAAATCAAAATATTAAAAAAAGAAATCAAATGAAACTTCTGGAAATGAAAAATTTATTCAAGGAATTACAAAACACATTGGAAAACCTCAAGAATAGGGTAGATCAAACAGAAGAAAGAATATCAGGGATTGAAGATAACACCTTTCAATTAAATAAGTCAGTTCCAGAGATAGAGCAGAGAAATAAGAGAAAAGAGCAAAGCCTACAAGAAATGTGGGATTCTGTGAAGATGCCTAACATGAGAATTATAGGCATCCCTGAGGGTTAAGAAGAAGATGCACGAGGGTTGGATAAACTCTTTGAGGATATAATGGAGGAAAATTTCCCTGGCTTGCTAAAAATCTAGATATCCAGGTACAAGGAGCTCAAAGGACTCCTGAGAGATTAATTGCATACAGGAAAACACCACAAAACATAGTAATCAGACTGGCCACCATAAACATGAAAGAGGCCCTACTATGAATTGTAAGGTGAAAGAAGCAAGAAACCTACATAGGAAAACCCATCAGACTAACTGTAGACTTCTCAACTGAGATCTTAGAAGCCAGAAGAGGCCGGGTGCAGTGGCTCATGCCTGTAATCCTAGCACTCTGAGAGGCCGAGGTGGGGCAGATCGTTTGAGCTCAGGAATTTGAGACCAGCCTGAGCAAGAGCAAGACCCCATCTCTACTAGAAAAAAAATAGAAAGAAATTGGCCAAACAACTAAAAATAGAAAAAATTAGCTGGCATGGTGGCACGTGCCTGTAGTCCCAGCTATGTGGGAGGTTGAGGCAGGAAGATCACTTGAGCCCAGGAGTTTTAGGTTGCTGTGAGCTAGGCTGATGCCATGGCACTCTAGCCCAGGCAAGAGAGTGAGATTCTGTCTCAAAAAA
This sequence comes from Indri indri, assembly GCA_004363605.1. Taxonomy (NCBI): domain Eukaryota; kingdom Metazoa; phylum Chordata; class Mammalia; order Primates; family Indriidae; genus Indri; species Indri indri. The sequence goes on from RJWJ010011955.1 coordinate 40,381, forward strand.
AAAAAAAAAAAGAAGAAGAAGAAGAAGAAGAAGAAGAAGCCAGAAGGGAGTGGGTCCCCATGCTCACTCTTCTCAAATGTAATAATGCCCAGCCTAGAATCTTATACCCTGCAAAACTAAGTTTCTTATATGAAGGAGAAATAAAGACCTTCTCAGACAAGCAAAAACTGAGAGAATTCATCAACACAAGACCTGCCCTCCAGGAAGTACTCAGAACAGTGTTACACACAGATCAGCACAATAAACACTCACCAGTATAAAATCATCCTAAAGCTAAAGGTGAAAGGCCAGATACTACAATGGGTAAAGAGAGAAAACAAAGCAACAAAGTTCAACCCAACAGGATAAACAGAAATCTGCCCCACTTATCAATTCTTTCAATAAATATGAATGGCTTGAACTGCCCACTAAAGAGACATAGGCTGGCAGAATGGAGAAATATACACAAACCAACTATCTGCTGTCTTCGGAGTGCACATCTAAGCCAAAGGATGTATTCAGACTCAAGGTGAAGGGATGGGAAACAATATTTTACGCAAATGGAAGCCAAAAGAAAGCTGGCGTAGCAGTTCTGATTTTGGATAACTTAGTCTTCAAATCAACAAAAGTAGTGAAAGACAAAGATAGTCACTATATAATGGTGAAGAGTACAATTCAACAAGAAGACATAACAATTCTAAATATTCATGCACCTAAGTCAGGCGCACCCAGATTCATAAAGCAAATCCTACTTGATCTAAACAAAATGATAGACAGCTTTACCATAAAATCCAGAGACTTTAACATTCCTCTGACAGAGCAGGACAGATTCTTCAAACATAAAATAAACAACAACAAAAAAATGTACTTAAACAGAAGTCTAGAACAAATGGGCCTGACTGACATTTACAGAACATTCTACCATAAAACTACTGAATATACGTTTTTCTTATCAGCTCGTAGGACATTTTCTAAGATTGACCATATCCTAAGCCACAAAGCATGTCTCAACAAATTTTAAAAATTAGAAATTATACCATGTATCTTCTCAGACCATTAGGGAATAAAATTAGAAATCAACTCCAACAGATTTCTCATCTCTACACAAAATCATGGAAACTAAACAACCGTCTGCTGAACAATTATTGTACTAGGAGGAAATTCAGATGGAAATCAGTTTGGATTTTATGCTTCACAGGGTCTGTAATACACAATAGAGTCATACATATTCAGAAAATTTTGGGGAAAGACTACATATTTATGAGGGAGGGTGAGCACATACACGATGGATAAACACATGTAACATACATCCCATGTTCACCTTGGGCCAGGGTTTTGGCATTAACATTAGGTGGAATTTGGCTCTTTACTTCAAAAGGTACAGTATAGGACACAAAGACAGTTTGCATGTGTGTCTATAAGCTGGCTGAAACTGGTTTAATATCTACAGCTGCTTATGAGGAAAGAGTGTTTCTAAGACCAGTCCTCTGTCCAATCAGAGTTGTAATGTTCTGGTTTGTAAATCAAAATTAGGAAGGATCCAACCATTTGTTTGATAGCTTCTATTCTATCGTTAGCAATTATGTGGTTTTTCATGTAGCCCTAGGAATTTGGGAAGTTGCCATGCCAGCTGAACCCTGAATCCTTGGCCAATACTTAACTTTTGTCAGTCTTAGCTGATAAAGAGTTGTCTACTTTTGGTCTCTTTGATCACAGAAGAAAGATAGAAAATCAATAAACTAAGCATTTTTTGTCTAGTAATAAGGGCAAGATTACAGATTTAACCCTAAAAAAGTAGAAAGAATAAATAAAGAAAATAAAGAATGAAAATATAAATGAATGAAGCAGAATAAAAACATAAAATATAATCAACAAATGGTAAAAAAAAAAATGTGGTTGATGAAAGACTGTCAGGACTGACAAAGAAAAAAAAATCTCACAGAACACATCAGTTATGGAAAAGGATTCATTACCACATAGGTATGCTAACATTAAAGAGATAATAAAAAGCATGGACCACTTCTTTGCCAAAATATGTAAACATTTAGAACTATGCAGATTCATAGAAAAATGTATTTTATCAAAACCAAATAAAAATATTTTTAAAAAGAAGAGAGAGAGAAAAAAAATTATTTCATAGTTAAAACATAACTACAAAGAAATATTCAGGCCCAGATGGCTTGACCAAGGAAGCCAAATACTTAAAGAATAAATAATGCTAAATATACACTGAATTTTTCTGAGACAATATAACGAAAATAATCCTAATTGGTTTTATGACAGCAAATCATCATATTAAAATAGAAAAAATTTAGGCCAATTTCACATATAAATAAAGATGCAAAAACCCTAAATGAACTATCACCAAATAAAATCTCTCAGTATATAAAAAATATAATATATTGTAACTAGGGGTTAATTATAAAAAATCCAAATTTAGTCAAACATTGAAAATTAAACATTGTTACTCATTATATTTACAGCATAAAAAAGAAAAAATACCAACATCTTTATCGATTCAGAGAAAATATCTGTCAATAAGTTCCAAGATCCATTATTACTTTCAAGCATTTAGTAAATTAGGAAAGAAAGCAAACACCAGTAGCCTCATAAAGTGACTATATTAGCTCTATCTTGCTGCTAACCAATTACCACAAACTTGGTAGATTTAAAGCAAAAACAAAGATTTATTATCTTGTATTTTCTGTGGTTGAAGAATCCTGTGTAATTTAGCTCAGTGCCTCTGACTCAGTGTCCCTAACAATGCTGTAGTCAAAGCATCCACAGGTTCTGCAGTCAGCTCCAGATTTGACTTGCTGGGTGGGGGATGCACTTACTAGTTCACTCACATGTTGTTGGTAGGCCTCAGGTCTTAACTGGCTACTAGCCAGAGGCATCATTTCCTCACCACGTGGGCCTTTCCTTTGGACTACTCAATACTTGGAAGCTTACTTCCTATAAAGCAAGGGCTCCAAGAGCAGAGAGCAAGAGCAGGTAAACTCATGTCCCTAATATTGAAAGTAACATTCCATCACCTCTGTGTATTCTATTCTTTAGAAATGAGTGACCCACAGCACTGCAGACTACACCATGGCTTCCAAGAAGCCAGAATCATTGGGAGCTGTCTCAGAGGCTGTGTACCACAGGTGTCAACATCAAGAATAACAAAATCAAAAAGACCTGGAGCAATCCTCATATTTGTTGACAAAATGTTAGAAGCTTTTCCTCTTAGGTAGGAAACAAAACTCATGATCATCTTCTCAGTAGGACCGAGAAGTCCTACTCAGTGCTATAAGGCCAAAAAGTAAATAGCATTGGAATTAAAAAAAAATGAAATCATTATTTACAGAAGGCATGATTATGTATGTAAATTTAAAAACATTTATAGATAACATGGCTTTGAAAAGTGATTAATTATTTCAAAAGATCATTTCAAATTATATCAAAAAATAAAACATATGGAGCAACAAATATAATTCGAGGAGTGGAAGCCTCTGTATTGAAAACTGTGAAATAATAATGATAGAAGTTCAAGAAAACTCAAATTAAAAAAATATATACCATGATTATAAATTGAAAAATTCAGTATTGTGAAGATGTCAATCTTCCTCTACCCAGAGGGATTCAGTCAAAATACCATTAATTTTTGATTGGTACTTGACAAAGCAATCTTTTTAAAATTATTAATTAAAAAAAACAAAGAATAACAGCAACAATGAATACACATACAAAATAAAATGAAGTAGAATGTTGCATATTATAATATACCCTATTAGTTTATGAGTCATATCATATAGGTCACTAACAAAGACAGTATAGCATCAGTCATTGGTACATAATAGAAAAAAAAGTCCACTATTATAGAAAAGAGAATTAACACAAAGACCCTTTCTTATATGGATAGTTGAATTATGACAGAGTTTTAGTTCATTAAACAAGAAGCCAAAAGGACTAAACACAAGAATAAATTATTCTTTGTTAAAAGTAAGAAAAGTTTGTATCAAAGATGCAATTAGATAGAGAAAAGAGAAGAAAGTCAAGCTACCAATTCAAAGAAGATACTGGCAACATATGTAATCTTCTAAGATCTAAGATTTGTGACCAAAGTACCTTAAAATTGTTTTTAAAAGACTTCTGAAAATTAAAAAAAAATCAATACATAATGGATAAAAGATATGAACTGCCATTTTACAAATGAAAGTATTAAATGGCCAATAGGCATATGAAATCATGTACAGTTTCATTAATAAGGGCAATACAAATTAAATATACTAGGTGTTGTCAAGTAATAGAATAGTTATTGTCACTAACATGAAATAAAACCTTACAATTAGAAATCAGGGAGAACCACGCTTAAATAGATTTAATTCAATAAATAAGACAAAGAGAAGTAGGTAAACTTAAGTTATTTCATTTGTATTAATCATTTCAATAATTATAGATCAACAATAACTTATACCATTTATAAACTTTAAACATTTCCTTGCATTTTGTGATATTGTAGAAGATGATAATTTACCTTTTTTTGGTTCTACATCTTTTTCTTCTATAGGCTTATATCCTTTTTTAGTATTTTACATCTATATCATGGTTTGCATTTCTCAAAATGATGTCTCATACCTCATATCACATACCTGTAAACAGCTTTGTGTGTAAGTAATTGACCTAAGTTTCCACAAGCAAGAATTGGAAAGTACTACTGATTTGGAATCAGGGTAACTTCATTTCATTTTATATATCAATAATTACTTTATTTTGTAAATCTGAGGTAACTAATTTATTTCAGTTTCAGTTTCATTTTTCAAAAAATTTAAGAAAATATCGCTGTATTGCTGGGTTGTTAGTCAAACTCTATAATATAGTACATTTAAATACCATTTTGGACATTTGGAAACTCTGGAACAGTGATGATAATGGTGATGACGATGTTGATGATCTGATGATGATGAATTTGTGGAGTTTACTGAGGCCAAAAAGTTCTATTACTTCTGCAAGACCAACCATAAAAATCATAGTGAGAAATAATGAGTAAG
>RJWJ010011956.1:0-43140 GCA_004363605.1 Indri indri
GTTCTAAGATTAGAAACTAAAATTTTGATGTATCACCAAGTGTTCATTTCAAATTCCATGATAGATAGAATTTGGCCTTTCTTTCCATGACAGGCCTAAACATAAGAGAGAGAATTTTCAAAATAGGGTCTGTGAAATACCTTTACATTCAGCGTGTTACTCACCACTTTTTGATAAAGAGGAGAATTTATATCATTAAAAAGAACTTACATTAATTTGTTTTAAAATATCAAGTCTTATTCCACCTGAAAGTGTTTTGAAGCAGTAACAGGCAAGAGGGGAGATAAAAAAGGACATATTAAAAAGAAATAGTAAAATTTCTCAATTAAGTCTCCCTTTTAAAGATGGAGAAAATGAACAGCTATTATTTTGCCCGTGCATCCTGTCCCCTTATTGGGATAAGAGAGCTTCACTCTTCCTTTGGGGAAGTACTCCTTCCCCCTTCCACATGTTCCTGTGCTCCCCACCACCCTTGGCCTCCGTGTCAGCAGTGGAGCCCATCAGCAGTGATGAGCTCATGACTGAGACTGGGCCAATTAGATTCTCCTAGGAATTTGAATCTTGGATGGAGTAAAGTTGTTTGGGTTCCTGGTCCTATTGAAAGCTTGAATATTCAGATTTTCCCTCCCAGTCCTTCAACTCTATCGGCCACCAGTATACTTCCAATAAAGTACCTTCTTACTTAAGTTATTTAGAATCAATTTCTGTTGCTTAAAACAAAGCCAGAGAACTATAACTGATATAGGAGATTCTGGTAAAAAATATTGTGACTCATTTGTCCCTATGGTTAAAGAGAAAGGCAGAGGGTCAAGAAGGAGTATGGAATTGGAGCTGAAAGGCAGACATCTTGGGTCTATGCTTCACCAAGTGTTGGAAGTATGGGATCTACTTATATGTGTTTCATTTGTTTTTTAATCTTCAGTTCACACCAGGCTTATATATATAAGTGTAGTTATGTAGTTGCCAATGTGGCCTGATTAATTTCAGGACTCCCAAAATGTTTAAGCAATTTTTTATGACTATGATGCTTACTATTTTCCAATAATGCAATGAAAAGTGTTATAGTAACCATTTTTATAGGTTGATTTTAAAAAGTGGTTCTTTTTATTTATTAATGCATTTTAATAAGTGTTATTGATGCTCATTGTAAAAATTATAAATAGTACAAAAAGGTATAAAATGAAAAATAAAAGATCCACATCATCCCCTTTTCCAGAGAAAATAAAATTTCTTATCAAGGATATTTCTAGATATTTCTTTTCAGTACAGTAAATTTTCACTAAGATCCCATTATGTTTCTAGTTGATTAGGCCGAATTAGACTGAAAACAATAACAGCGTTTGATATAAGAGAAAGTGGCAGAGAAAATGTAAACATCAAACATTTTAATAGCAAAAATTTTCCCATGGTGCTAGTTTTGAGTGACACTGGCATGCCTGAGGAATAAATAGGGTGAATTAGCTACAAAATGTACCCACAGGTAATTGAATAAATTGAGATGTTAGCTAGAGTTATTTTGTATTTTCCATTTGAAAACTAGAGAATATCAGCCAAAAATCAGTTTTGGTTTTGGCATAATTAATATTGATCTGTTCTCTCTGGAAGTACAGTAATTAGAAATATGGCTGAGTGATTCCTTAATGTCACTACTGGTTTGTGACAGAAAACCGTGAGATTGGCATTAAGAATGACACTTTCCTCCTCACTTGCTATGGGAGGAGGCAGCTATCAGGTGTTTGCTCTGGAGTTGAATAAGGAACTATGACATCGCTCTCTTTTATGCTATAGTTTTAGATTGAAATCTGATCTGTCTAGAGACAGTGTCAGCTCGCTGATTCTCCCAGAACTGTTAAAGTATAAATTTTATAAATGCTTATGATAACACTAGATTTATGCTATGCTCTAATATCTTGGGTCATGGACAAGATGATGATAGATGGGAAAAAAATGCTGCAAAAACTTACTGTGTTCCAAGAGGCTTCTCCAAGTATGTTAAGAGGTAAGCTGAAAAAACCAACCAAAAAATGCTCCACACTCAACCATACTCTAGGATACTTGTTGAAGAATGTGAGCTTTCCCCCATGTGAGGACACAGCGAGTGCTCAGCCGTCTGTCAATCAGGAAGCCTCACCAGAGCCCGGCCATGCTGCCACCCTGGCCCAGGCTTCCAGCCTCCAGCACAGTGAGAAATAAGTGTTCTGCAGAAGCCGCCATTCGTGGTACCTGTTCGAGCAGCCCGAGCTATAATAGCCTTGCTTCCCTTTGTACGTTTAGTGCACAGGGACACATCGCTGAGTGGTACATACACTGCTTTGTGGAAATGGAATTAACTCCGTGAACTTAAAACAGTGTGCTCATTGGCTATGAGTGAGGTGCCTGGTCAAGTCTTTGCCCATTTTCCCATTTGTCTTTTTATTATTGGTTTGTGAGTTCTTTGTGTATTCTGGATGTTTGATCTTTTAAGCTACATCTACTGCAAATATCTTTTCTCACTCTGTAGTTTACCTTTTTGCCCTCTTTATGGTGGGTGGGTGGCAGAGTCCCAGAGGAGCCAGGCTAGGGCAGGGTGAGGCTGGGCTTGGAGAGGTGGGGGGCATGCAGCTGTGTGACTGGAGACCCTGTCCCACTTGCTGGCCAGGCTCCATCCTGCAGTGCATCGACCAGGCTGCCTGACTCCCCAGGCCGGGCCACTCTGTGCCCCTCAGCCTTCCACATTCATGCAGCAGGCTCACCTGTGCAGCCAGTCTGTGAGGCCCTGTGTGGGTGCAGGGGCCAGGGGCTGTGGTGTGGGGGAGATAGGTGCACCAGGGCCCACCCTCTGGCACAGCCAGCTCGTCTAGCCCTGATCGGCTCACCCCACCCCAGGTTCATTCAAGCCCTGCCTCCAGGTCAAGGGGCCAGTTGAGATTCTGGCTTTGTCACCCACTGCTGTCATCCCTCCCACATGTATGGGCCCATGCAGGCATCAAGGGGGATGGCGGTGTGAGAAACCTTGGTAAGGCTACAGCTCACCCTGATGCATGTGGGGGATGCACCATCACATCATCGATATCATCTGTCCTATTTTCAGAAAGGAGAGGCCTGAATAGGCACACCAGACTCCCTACAGTGGGGGTACAGTCTGCCTACCACTGTAGCCAGAACAGCAACCTGTTTACTTTTTAGAACCTCATCTCGGGGTGAGACCTTCCCTTGGTGGGGCAGGAGCCCTGTTTGGGTCCTGAGTCAGGCTCAGGCAATGCCAGCGAGGGCCCTCCATGAATCCATCCGGTGAGTTTCCCCTGCGTGGTACCCCTCACCAGGACTGTGCCAGGGTTGGGGGCCCCAGTGTACCTCGGGGTGTGTTTCAGGGGAGACACAGCCCAGGAGGTGAGTGTGATGGAGAGGCTCGGGAACTTGGGAACTCAGGACTGAGGAGGAGGGGCACCCAGTAAGGGTGAGGGGTGGAAGGGGGATGTTTGATCTGGGTCTTGATGGGACTTAGAGAACACAGATGCTGCTGTGAAGAGGGTCAGGGGAGGACCAGCTGGCACTGTGGGGCCCGAGGGGTGGCCTTTGAAGAGTTGGGGACAGAGGGCGATGGGAACTGAGCAGACAGGAGGAGGCCTGGCCTGGCGTGGACTTGGGGACCTTGAGCAGTGACCAGTGCCAGGGATTTGAAAGGGCCTGCCCAGGCATGGACTCCGGTCAGGGAGGCCAGGAGGGCAATAGGGATGTGGAGTCAGAGAGCCCCCAGAATGTGTGGGGGACCAAGGAAGTGGGCACCACACACAAGACGGCACTGACTCCCCATGCCTATGACAGACACACGAATGCCCTACATGGAAAGGCAAGGTGCCTCCAATACTCTACCAGTGACCCCTTCACCATTGTCTCGGGCATTCGGAATGATCTTGGGCAAAAAGTCGAACTTCTTCACTCAGCCCTTCCTGAGCAGAGTGGCCTGAATCACTAGGTAGTGTCTGTAGATAGATAAAATCTTCTTTTCCTGGAATGGCTACAGCATATTTCAAATGAAAGAATTGAAAATGAACAAGCCACACCCAGCCTGGGCAGTAAGAGACCCTTCCATAGTCACACACATGGGGAGTTGGTGACATAAAGTTTTTTTTCCTGTTTACATACAGTTATAGTCTTTGCTCTATTTAATTATATTTAATAAATAGCTTCTATTTATTCTAAACAAACAATCCAATCAATATAGATGGGCTTAAAATTTTAAGTATACTCACCTTAGTGACGAATACCTTATGAATCTTAAAGGAGTGTTTTATTTATTGAAACCAGACATTGTCAATATTTTCAAACATGCTTTCACATTTTATTTTCTGGTATAAAACAATAGCCAATAAAAATACCAAGTTGCATATGAAAAATCCTAGGGAACAACACCATACCTAATGTTTGCTCTCAACTGTTTGTTATTTTTCCCCCAGCATATACCCTGGTGTCCAGGACTGGTAGATAAGTAAGGTACCCAGCATCCTAAAGTCCAAATATCAAAACTGTGGGAATGAAGCACTGGAAGCAAGACAGGTCCAAGGGGGAGCAAACAGATCCAGAAATCTTCTGTGTCTAAAAGTGGAAAACAATTGCTAAACCATTCATTTGAGATTAATGAGAATGTCAGGACACTGATCCTAGCCCATGTATGTGGAAGAACATAAACCTGCAAGAGACTTAACTGCAAGGACTTAACATTCTGTGAAATTCCATCTTTGCAGCAGTTTAAACCCTGAACTTCTACAAAATACAGTTTACTCCAATTTAGAGTTATTCTGCTCCTGGTGTCTTAACTCCACATCTGACCAAGGTTTTCAATTCAAAGGTGGAATTACTAAAATTACCGACTTTGCTTAAGTGTTAGTTTCTCAGCATGTTTTACGTTAAGAGTGATATGAATGACCCATAAGTGGCACAAGAGTGTGCCAGGCCCTGGAATTTACGGTTGTGTTCTGGGATTGTTTGTGGTCTTAATGCTGAATTAGCTGTAACCAAACACCCTTCCTCATTCCTAGGTTTGCGGCTTCGATCCACCTCTGGGGGGGTTGGTCCCCCTGCCATTTCTTGAAGTTACTTCGAATCTGTTCTCGACAGTACCATAAAGTGTATTGTCCTAAGGAGGGCCACTGTAGGGCTGCTACAAATAGAGGCAACTTGAACTTCACAAGTTAACAGGGTTAGGTACAGGAAAGCACACCAAGTTAGGGTCACGGCTTCTGTTTGCGCAGGTGGCTCGCCAGCCCTGGCAGGGAAGGGAGTCCGGGGGCGATCAGGTTGGGTCCCAGGGTCTAGGTCATCGCAGCTGCGGATGCAGGCTGTGCTTGTCACCCCGGGGCCCGCGGCGCAGGTGCCAGAGAGCCGGGAGTGGGGCGTGGAGGAGGGGACTTCCGGGGAGAGCGGGCGCGCGCCGGCTCGCCGGCGGCGGGGGAGGGGTGGAGAGGGAGGGGAGCGTGCGCGCGGGCTCGCGGGCGGCCGGGCTGCGTGGGGCAGGGGGAGCTCGCGCGCGGGCTCGCCGGAGGCGGGAGGGGGCGGAGCCGCTCCGGCGTCTGCACCAGCCCCGGGGGCTGCCAGAGGTGCGTCTCCCAGCTGACGCGGCCGCCTGGGGCGGAGCGAGCCGGACGTGCCACCTGCAGTGCTGGCTGGTGCTTTTTATTTACTAGGGAACAGTTTCCTCGCGGGCGAGTCCGGGAGCGCGCCGGCAGTCGCGCACACACACACACACACACACGCTGGCGCTCTCGTTTTTCACTACTGCGTCCCCTAACCAGCAGAGCGAAGCTACTGCGGGTTCTCTTAACCTCAGCATTGTGGGGAGAAGCAGAGCCATTGTGCATCAGGGAGAGCCCGGCGTCAGCGCTGCCGCCTCAGGTACCTAACCCAGCAGACCGCTCACCCCATCGGGTAAGCCAGTCTCTCTCCTTGTAACCTGTTCGGGGTTGGTGCCTGCCGACCCAAGGGAGAGGGTGGGAGACTGCTGGTGCGCCAGTCGGGGCGAGACCCGGAGTTAAAATTTCAGGGGCATGCAGCCTCTACCAGCGTCGTCTAGCGGGAGCAATTACTACTCGGGTTACTTAGGCTTCCAACCCTGGAGTTGCTCTCCTCTTCTTCCCTTCCCCCCAGCCCAGTATGCGCTGGGCTCCTTGGTTGCCAAGGAGACTTGCTTAAACATCAGCCTTGGGACATCTATTGAAAAAACAGGTTTCTTAAATTATGCTGGTATTTATTTTGATTTTTAAAGTAAAATATACACCGAGGACCTTGTGGTAATTTGGCATTCATTAATCTGTATTCAAGCAACGGTTTCATTCAACTTCAAGAAAAGCCGTAATTGCACGAGATGGTATGCTTATAAAGGATTCGTCAGATGAATTTTTCAACGGATTGTGTCTTGAATCATAAATTACTCCCATTTTGGAGATCTTATAAAGAAAGCTGATTCCAATTTAAATCCTCCTTCCCCTCTATTTACAGTTCTATTTTGCAGTTTACTTAGGTGTGATTATCTTAACATCAAAAGCAGATGGTTTAATTGTGGTTCTCCACAATTAAAGGATGATCTTCTGTTGTAAATTGACCACAAAAAGAATACGTATTTGTGAATTCCTAACGTAACAAGATAACATTCATAACATACATCTCAGCTAGCATTTCTGTATCCATTGCATCATTATTTAAGTTCAGTTTTCTGCACCTCTGCCCATTTCTGAAATGATTCTATTTTCTTTCAAATGTCTTATTGATTTTTTTGAGATATCCATATCTTTATGTCTATAGAAATAATGTGCTATGGCTTAGTACTCTAGAGTCTAAGCTGTTAGAGCTTATGTTCAAACGTAGTTTTTTTTCTCTGATGGGACTGGATTCTTTAGTGGAATGCTGGTGAGGCCCATGGAAGAAGTCAGTGCTCCTATTTCACAGGTGCCCCTAATACCTGGGCCTTCAGTTTTGTTTTGAGGCCTCAGGTGATTAGTGGATGAACGTACAATACAATACTTGAAGGCATCAGCAATCCAGTAATTACACTTTGCGCTAATTTCATACCAGATCAGGAACAAAAATGACCTGCTAAAGATCCTCTAGCATTCAAAAATTCATTTTGCTTTCCTTTGATATTTGTTCATCTTTTCTTGTTAAGTGAGGCAAGGAAATAAATAAAATTATTTTAATCTAGATTTTAAACTGTGTCATATATAGCGTAATAATATGAGAAACAAGGAATCAAAATAATGGTAGGTAGAAGGGATTTATGCAACTCACAGCTCTGGGAGATGATTAATGATGACAAACATTACATTGTAGTTTACAAAGCACTTCTCATACACTCTTTTTTTTTTTTTTTTTTTTTTTTTTTGAGAAAAGGTCTCATGGAGTTGCCTGAGCTAGAGTACAGTGGAGTCATCATGGCTCACTGCAACCTCAAACTCCATGGCTCAAGCAATCCTTTTTCCTCAACCCACCACACCTGGCTAATTTTTTTTTTTTTTTTGGAGACAGAGTCTTACTCTGTTGCCCGGACTAGAGTGCCGTGGCGTCAGCCTAGCTCACAGCAACCTCAAACTGCTGGGCTCAAGTGATCCTCCTGCCTCAGCCTCCTGAGTAGCATGTACCACCATGCCCAGCTGATTTTTTCTGTATATATTTTTAGTTGTCCAGCTAATTTCTTTCTATTTTTTTAGTAGAGACAGGGTCTCACTCTTGCTCAGGCTGGTCTCAAACTCCTGAGCTCAATTGATCTGCCTGCCTCGGCCTCCCAGACTGCATGAGCCACTGTGCCCGGCCCCTGGCTAATTTTTCAAAAAATTTTTTTTAGATACGGTGTCTTGCTATGTTGCCCAGGCTGCTTCCAAACTTCTGGCCTCATGCAGTCCTACCTCAGCCTCCCAAAGTGCTGGGATTATGTGCGTGAGCCACCATACCTGGCCTCATATACTTCTTTTTTAATCCTCCTAACAGCCTTGCGAGGTCAAGAAATTACCTTCAGTTTAAAGCTGGGGAACCCAAAAGTCACAGGGCAGTCCTGTGGGGAAACCCTTTCTGGATCCAGGCTCTTTGCTTTGAAAAAAAAAGTCGTGTCTGTATTTCAGATATGTGCAGGGGCCTGACAAGTGCAGCAAAAAAGTGGAGCAGGCCTGGTGGAGGACACTTGGGAGAAAGGGTATGGACTGTGTCCTCTGCAACTTGCAAACTGCTGTAAAGGGGCAGTTCCCACTCTACAGCAGCTGATTGTTACTACCCAGGCTCTAAAACATGCTGGTTTCTCAAGGAAAATAGAAATGTCTGGATTTTTTTTTTTATGAGACATATCCTTAATTTTAACAACTGTAAGGACTGCATTAAAAATATATCTGGGTCCTATCTGGCCTGTGGCCTGCTATTTTGCAATCTGTAACTACTGAGATCTCATTTAATTCTAAGCTCTTATTTTCTAATAAAATACTGATGAGAACAAATACATCCATCATTATGAGAGTGATCAGGAGTTTTCTGATTTCAATTTTAAGGTCCAATTTTGTTTTAAGATCTCTCTTATATCTCAGAGAAAATAAAGAAGTATAAAATGCTGCAAAACAGGAATTTTTGAATCTGGTGAAAGAAAAACATCCGTAGTTTAAAACTTATGTTCCTGGCTTAGTATTTTTCTTGGCACAGGGCTAAGAAGTATAGAAAAAGTCAGTTGAGTGCTTGCCATTGTAAGAGGAGGCATAATAAAAAGTTGGTCAGAAAATGGAGCATCCTGAGCCTTTCAGTGAAGACTTATTAAAGTATTAGGTAATGAGTTAAGACCCACCACTGAATACTGCAAGATGCAAAAGGAACAAAAACATAGTGGGAACTCAAAGGGGTATTAAGTTCTATCACCCTGGCATAGAAAATACTGTTTACGCCTTAAATAGTAGTATCTTATAATGAAGAATCTTATACTTTTGAAGAAGGTGCCACTTTCTCAGTTTTTACTAGAGCTATACAGATGAAGTCAGTGGACTTCACTGAAGCAGGCAAGTCACAAAGGAGTGTTATTTTATGTGCATTGTTTCTTTTGTGGGTCCACAGAGGTGGAGTTTACAAAAAAGCCAAAAGATTTGAATAGTGTGGCTTCTAATGGTTCTCTTATTCTAAAATCACCCACTATAAGGATGCTTTAATAGTAAATAAAGGCATTTCAGTTTTCATTTTATGGAAATGTGTTGCACCCCTAGAAAGGATCTATTCAGGTATTAGTTAATACTGTTGTAACAAGGTCCTGGATGAGTGCTGTGGAGGTACCGTCTCTGTCCTCAACGATTAGAGCAAACAAATGTACTGCTCCTGGCAACGTCCACTTTTTGAGCCCCTTCTGTGTGCAAGCTACTTTCCATATTGTCTTCACCACGCCCCTATAAAGTGGGCATCTTATTTCCGTTTTACAGATGAAGAATCCAAGACTGTGTGAAGCTAAACTGGACCAATGAGAGAAAATGTGAAGCTTCAGCTGCTCTTCTTACTTCACACCCCTTCTTCTCTGTTACCTAATGGAGGTTATAGGCAGGTATATAATTATGATTTAGAGTCAGTTATGTGTTAAATGTTACAACAGAAACAAGATTCCATAGAAGAGCAGACACAGGGAGAAGTAAAAAATATCCTGATTGTGGAGATCAGGTCAGTCCCTGTGTAGGAGGAGGTGGGTGAGTGCTGGAGCTTGATGGCTTGGTCTGATTATAATAAGTGAAGATCATTGTAGCTATTTAAAGATTGGAGGCTCTGCCAGACAGTCAGTTGGAAACGTGAGCTGAGAGGATGAGGCTGATGATATCTGATATTGATGAGCTAATTGTAGGGGAAGAAATATGGTCTTCAAGATGGAGTGCCGCAAAAAGATGGGACTGCGAGGGGACGGAGGAAGACAAATTGAGGAAGGAGACTAGGAAAGGAGTTGTGGCTACAGAGAGAGAAGAATTGGAGAATTTACACAATAAATATCCACAAAATACTGTGATGTGTCTGCATGTTTAATGTCCAGTGGCTGGCACATAATTTTTCTTGTATCACTTTTCTACGGAAAGAGCACACATAGATATTTTATGTGACTTCAGTTGGAGTGGACAACATACTTGTATTTTCAAAAATAGGAGAAGATTCTGGCAAATTAGATAAAAGATGTAATCATTTTCTTTTAGCAGAGTCATAGACTTGGAGGCTAAGAGGGCTCTTGCAGATAAGAGATCTTAATGTCATATATACTTTTGATGAAGTCTTACATCTATGGGACAAGTAAGGAGAAATGTAAGCTCTATGATAGCCATTTGAAAAGCTATACTCAAATCCAGACAGAAGCCTTTGGTGACAGATAAATGTACTGTGCTCTTGATCCTGGTTGGGTCAGCATTTTGATTTTTTATCTGAATGGAGATATGAAAGAAATGTGACAAGCAAGTAGGAGTTAGACTTGGATTTAAGTAATAGATCTGCAGTGACTGGGTGGGAGAGCTACCTGTTAGGATGACAGGCACAGGTAACAGGATGAGATAAAATAGAAAATGTCATAGCTAGGGTCTAGGACTGGGGACATTTGGCATAATAGGAATTCACTTTAAAGTTGGAGGGAGTTAATTCCCATCAAGTACAATATAAGCCAATATGATTCGCATTTCACAGATGTATTTGGCGTGTAGTGGAAAATATTATTAATGATGTAAGGAGCCCATCTTTCTTATTAAACAGGGCTTTTTGGTGACAATGGAGATAGACGTGGCTATGTCTCTGTGTCAGGCAGTGCCTTGCTCTCCCTTCTGTCCTTATATGACTCTTTCTCACTATTTCAGAATTTCTTCCAATTTGCAGAGTAGAACTTCAGAATTTATCCTAGAACATCTTTCTTTCTTTTTGGGAATTAGTAGATGGAATCCATTTTGTTCACCTTTTTCCTGGCGTTTTGTTCACCTGATCCTGGCATTTCTAATTGGATCCTTCATTCCCAGACCCTTCTTGTCAAGATCTTTACCTTGAGCAAGTTGAGCAAACTTTCTTCATATTTCTTTTGTTCTTTCTCTAGTTCATATGCACATTGCAGTGCATTCATTTAATTTAACTTGATTTAGACATATGGCACTATGAATTTTGGTGAGAGTTTTAAAAGAACTATGTAAAAAAAAAAAAAACAGTTTTGCAAACTTGACTTGGAGTCAGATTAGTTCCGCATATGGCAAAAAGCATTGAAGACTTTAAACTCGTCTAAAATAGCTGTTTCCCTTGCGAGGTTGAAATCACCGACCTCATAAGATGATTTTTAAATGAAGAAGGAAAGTCTTTGGCAGTTTTCATGGACTCTTGACAACATTCTCCTACATGTTTATTTGAGGCATAATGTGTTCTACTTTCCATGCCAAATGAGCCAGTTCCAGTTACTTAGAAGCAGGGCTACCCCCCTTTCCCCACTCAGATGGTACAACTGCTTTGGCATACAGGATATCGATGGAATAAGTAGTCCCATCCTGGCTGATTGCTTCGGTGAGAACATATCCAATGCTAATAGCGCAGACAATAAGAGCAGTGGAGGAGGCATTTTGCAATTTTTTATGACACAAGTGTTAGATTTTAAATCATTACTTAGAAGCCTTATTATTTATGATTTTTAGTTCTACAATTGACAGTACAAGATAGCATGGCATAACCAGAATATGAGCCTTAGAGCCTGGATTTGCATACGAAATCTGATACTTCCTGGCTTTGCGATTCATAGGCCAGTGATATATCCCCACTAAGTCTCATTTTCTTCATCTGTAAAATGGGAATTCTGTTACCTAGATTATAGAGCTATTTTAAGATTAAATAAAGTGTGCGTAGACACATCTAGCACAATGCCTAGTGCATAATACAAACTCAGTACTTATTCATTCCTTTCCCTTGCCTCTCCTTTGCCCCCTTTTTGTCTTCCTCAAAATGATGGTGGAATACATTTAAATTTCCTGCACCATATAAAATATTTTAATCTGGTGTGCCAGCCCTAGAGAGGAGCTAGCCTCTTTATGTTAAGGAGCTTTTAGTGTCGCAGCACCCTGCTTGGGCAGGCTCACCCAGGGAGAGGAATGTGTATCTTGGGGTTAATGGTGTCTTTTCTCTCTGACAAGCCCCTTCTCCCTCTTTTCTGCAGCTCCGGGAACACCAGCCTGGCTACAGGGAAAAGGAGGGAGGGTCAGTTGGTTTCCTCCTGCCCAGGCAGCTCTCTGGGCTGTATTCTAGGATCTCTTCATGGGTCTGCATCTGTGGAAAGCACAGAGCTGCCCCTGGTGTCCCCCGTGGAATTAATAATAGCATCAAGTACCTGGCGGGTACAGACCTCCTAGCTTTTCTGCAAGGTCAATTTCAAGTTGCCTACATCTTTCTAGACAACTAGGGGTTTCCCTTCATGCTGAATTATGTAAATTTTATGAAAAGGTCAAAAGCTCACCAGGCTCAAAGAAAACACTCTTCAAATTCTCTTTCAAGTCAGATAGGATTAAAACCTTCCCAAAGAGAATACTTTCTAGTTAAACCCATTCTGTTTACTTTTTTCTCTGTACCATTACTTCACCCCTTCCCTGCTCCCACCAGCAACTCCTCACTCTCAAAAGTGTCAGGATAATTTTTCTGCATTTAAATATCATTTGGGTCTCCAACAACCTGGGAGTACAGATGTGGTTAGTATGCAGTATGTCTTGGCTCTTTTCAGCGTCACCCCCTAGCTTAAGGGGATGGGGTAACCCAGACAGCAGTGAGAACTATTAACAGCCCACCCGCACTGCTGACAACAAAGAACATTTATAGGTAGTTCATCTGAATAGTAAATTTTAGGATCCCGTAGACCAAACTAAGTTCCATTTTCATCGTAAAATGGATTACAAAGCACGTCCTTACAGAAAAGACTATTTCTTGTGCTAAATGTGCTCTGCTTATACCTGGTATGTATGTAGGCATGTATTTATTTATTTCAGTGTTTTTAAAAAATATATTGCAATTTCATAATTCAGATATGTTTTTATTCATAGGAGATGGTAAGTAGCATTAGTTTAAATTCCTAAAATAAGAAAGGCATAGAGAATTGCTAATGATAAATTTGTGATCGTTAAAGACAGAAAATCCTTTACTCATTTCTTTATGACTCCAGAAAAGGATACAGTAAAAAATATTTTATAGTGGATATTAATTATAACGAGGTGTGGATTCTAGGATGAAAAATATAGTAACCAAGATGACATCAGTGCCAGGTCTTGTGTTTGTATCACCTTCACAGACCAGCAAAGTTACAAAATGATATGACTAAGAAAAACCTACTCTAAAGGTGAAGGTAACTGGCTTTATTCTCAACTGCTCCCCAAGTGACAGCTATGCTTATTGTTTTGGAAATTTAGGTTCATAATTGAGGTAGATATCTGAGTGGAAGAGATTTATTTTGATAGAGTCTCTTTTTGACTTGCTTCCTCATTTACTCTGTTTGACATTCCCTGAAAGGAGACTTTTTTTTTAATGCTTTTCTTGTGATAGGCAATGGTGTAGATATAATCAAATAACCCTTCGGCTGTGAAAAGATTCACTAGTCTTTCCCGGCCTGATGTCCTTGAGCCGATGTGGCTGATTGGTTTTTGGTTTTTTATAGTTTTTTTTTTTTTTTTTGAGAATTCAAAGCCTAAAGAAATACGGAATCAACGTTGGTTTTTTCTTCTATGAAAATATTAATTACCTACAATCTGATTTAATTTGGGCACAGCTTATCTTCTTTAGCTTTGGGCTAAAGTTATTTATCGTTTCTCGCAGGTATTTAATATCACCCATGTATAGGGCTTCCTAATTGATCACATGTCATTTGAGAAACTCATGTACTTAGGACTTTCTACACAGCATTTAACTTGACTTTTTACTGAAATTCTGATTTGTGAATCTTAGTGTCATCTGTAGGGTTTTTTTTCCTGATAAATTTCCCTTCTGTGACCTTGTAATCTTTCACTAAGTTGTCAGTTTTTGATTTCTGTGTTTCGTGTTGTTCTGTCAGTGTTGCTCATCAGGAGTCTGCAGTTAATTTGGTGTCATTATGTTTTATGAATTGCTTTAACATTGAGTATTAATGTATTTTGCGTATGAAACTACCAAGGAGTTTGCAGATGTGGGTGGGATTCTTTGGCCAGCACATTTTCTCATAATGGGTACGGGTTGGTGAGCATGGAATTAGGACAGGAGGAGTTAGTTACATGGTCTGACTATGTAGTAGCATCAGTCCCACATACAGCCTTTGAAAATAAGGATGTACTATACCCCTGGACCTAATGGGACATGAAATTCCCAGTTCCCTCTAAATATGTGCCTGGGTTATTGTATTTTTCTTTTGGAGCATTGTGTTTTTGGAGTTCTTCTTCTATATCGACCCCTTGTTGGAAATCGATATCCCGTGGTTGCTGTCCGTTCTTTGCTCATGTGGAAACTTGCAGTGCCTCAGTCAGCAGCTATTGATATACTAGTCCTTTATTTGATGAAGGGACAGGGGCAAGGATGGAAGGGGACCTCTTGCATGTCAACATTACATGAGCCCTCCCTGTCAGTGGCCGACTATTGACCAAGATGTTTAGGAAGCCCAGGTATCACTACTCCCAAGAACTTTCTTAGGATTCCTTGCCTTTTCTTTTTTATCTGGAGCCTCATGGTTGATCTCAGAAATGGGAGCATATCGAAAGTTTCAGGAGAGAGTCTTTCCATGTGTAGCACAGCACCTACAAGTATCTCAGCCAGGACAGAGGGTCATCTCCCAGGAGCCAGCCACATGTCCCTCCTTGGCCAGTTCCAGGGATTCCTAATGGAAGTGCCAGAGTTAATAAGGCCTTTTCTTAAGGCCGCTCCACCTATGGTTGCTTGGGTCACAGAGCAGTACTGAAAACCCCTCACGGTAGTATTTCTGTGGAGTAAGGTGGGGCCGAGGGTGGATACAATGAGTAGATTGGGAGAGCAAGGGCAAGTGGAGTCAGATTCCTTGAGTTTCCACTCTGCAAGGAGGCTTGGAGTGAACTTGACTTCAGAACTCTCTACCTAAGACTCCTTCTGCATAAATTGGGACGACATGAAGAATCTTACTTTTCTTGCACCATTGTTCATGCAAATAAAATTAGATATATTCGAAAAGTGCTGTGTTTATGTTGAGTGCTGTTATTGCTTTTGATTAGCCATTCTAGGACCTTGCTTTAGACTATCATATATCTACCACTGTTCTACAGATAAGTGCAACCCAGAGGTTTGCAACTAGGCTGATCCTCAGCGTGACCTGGAGTTTTAAAAATGTAGATTGCTAGATCCTCTATACTTAACTGTGTTAGAATCTGCATTGGTACTGAGCCGTTTGTGTATTAAGAAATCCTCCTTGAGTGATTCTGATGGCAGGTCTAATTTGGGAGCCGTGGGCTAGAGCACAGTGACCTGCTAACACTCTGTTTCTTATTCCCACCTCCCAGGGACCAGCCATGCCACCTGGGTGTGGGCCTCAGCTTTCCTGTCATTTACACTTAACAAAAAAAATAGCGAGTTAAATCAGTTCTGAGTTAAATCAGCTCTCCAGATCCTTCATGGACATTTAAACAATGCAGGCAGTTCTTTACTAACCAAGTGCCCCATCTGGATAGAAGTAATAATGTGTGATTAAGGTCTTTACTACTGAAACAGAGGTGGTAATTTTCCACTCACATTTGTATACAACTAATCGGGAGGATTGCTGCAGAGAGCATCCTTATAAAGCTTCATTATATTATCTGTATAGTAGTTAGATTGATTAAAAGTGTACATTTCTGCATAAGATAAAATCAGATGCTTTTTATTTTATATCTTTTTAGATTTAGCACATTGGTAGTGATTATATGGTGTTATATAAGCCAACTGGAGAATGCCATTTCTACTGTGGATGAAATCTTGTGAGTCATTGATTAACAGGTTGGTTGAGAACTGCTGCAGGATAGTATAGATACAGCAGGATTTGGGGAGCAGAGAGGCTACAATTTTAAATTGTAGTTTGCTCTTTGGGGGAAGGTTCAAGATGTGCTTTTTGAATATTAGACATTTTGAGGAGATATGCAATTGTTAAGCACCAATATAAAGAAAAGAAGAAAAATAAACCTTGCCGTTGGACAGCTTATGAACATATAAATGAATTTCAGACATCTACAAAAATGATCAAGGTCATGCATGGTGAGAAGTTGCTTAATTGTAACTTTAGGAGAAGTCATCTTGTGTGTGAATATATGAGAGAAGGGTAGATATCATACTTATGTTTATCTGTCTAAGGTAATTTGATCATTATTGTTGCTATTGTGATGGCTTCCCTGATATTGAGTGAGGTACAAACCAGCTTAATTCCCATTGTAGGAAAGTTTTTATTACTTAGTAATACTTTTGAAGAAAAAGTCTTTTGACCTGAAGAATGACCATTTCAGAACAGGAATTGTTTTATTGTTGTATTATTTATACCTTCCCCTATCCCTAGAAAATCTGGTAAAATGCTGTGTGTAGAACTTTGCCAAATTAGAGTTAGGTTGGACTCTTCTGCCTTTGATGTCATTGACAACACAGAGAGAAAGAGAAAAGAAAGAGGGGACGCTAACTGTGAAACAGCATTTACCATCAGTTGATTTTGAGGCTGCAGCCTCATTAGGCGGTTAGCATTTGGCCATTCTACCAAAATCATCTTTTTTGGCCATCTGTGAAAAATTATAGGAAGTAATAGCTTTGGACACAGCCGCTGAGTCTAATGTGTATTTCTAACTTGTGTATTGAAGATAATGACCACACGGAGACGTCCAGTGGCCAAATGTGCAGAATAACTAAGAGATGACCAAACATATGTATATACATTTAGAAGTGAAGGAAAGAAGAATCTGTATTTCATGTCATGAAATGACAGTAGGTATTATTTAATTCTCTGGACTAGAATATGACGTCTTCTACTTCATCTCTTCACAGTTTCTCCTAAGGAGAAATAAATCTCAAGAGTGAGTGACCTTGAATTTTGGTATTTCTTTGTGTTGCTTCTTGAATTTGCTCTGTCATAGTAGGGGGATTTCATTAATTTATCCCCACATTTATCAAGCGTTTTCCTAGCTCAGCTGACCCCCTTTAAGAGAATTGCTCAGAATTGCTCAGTGACTACCATTTGTTGTCACTGCACTTTTTGTTGGTAAGCTTGGACCAGCAGCAGGACCTTTACGGTAGGTTAAGTCTAATGTCATTAGAAATATAATTAAGAAGTTATAAGAAAATAAGCTGTTCAGCAATCCTATAATTAATGATAAAGAAGCTAAGAATTAAGATTTTAAATTGACATTTTCACATTTTGCATGGCCATTCATTTCTCTAAAACACCTCAGCTAATGAATGTATTGCTGCCCTATAGTGAAGGCAGCCTTCTAAAAATGTCACCAAAATTACATGAAGTGATTTTGGCATACATAACTAAGTAGCGAAGTTTCCCATACATGCTTTAAAATTTTTTTCCTCCAAAACCTTCCTCATCTAGAGCCTCCCCATCTTTGGCTGCTCAGGCCCTAAACCTTGGACTCAGCCTTGGCTTCCTCTCACAACTCACATCTGAGCAGGGAGGAAATTCCATTGGCTCTGCCCTTAAAGTCTACCCAGAATCTGACCATTTCTTACCGTGTTCCATGACCATTCATGTCCCAGTCAGCATCCCCTCTTGCTCAGATTACTGCGACAGATTCCCAACTGGTCTCCTTTGCCTCCCTAAGGCTCTTCTCAACACAGCAGCCAGAGTGATCCTTTCAAAACCCGAGTTAGGTAATGTTATTTCTTTGCTCAAAACCGCAACAGCTCGCATCCGAAGAACCAGCACCCTCTACACCGTCTGCCCCCTTCCACCTCCTAGTCCCTTGTCTATTCCTGCTTTGGTCTTGCCGGCCTCCTTTTCTGCCTTAGGACCTGTGCGCTGGCCACCGTTCGTGGTTCCCTCTGCCTGTAGCCCTCCTCCCCCCGTCTGCTTCTGTGCTCACCGCCTCCCCTCCTTCAGGTCTGTGCTCAAATGTCCCCTCTCAGCGAAGCCCACTGCGATCACCCTGTGTGAAACTGCAGCCTCCCCGCCACCCCCACCCCTTCCCTCTCACTTCATCTTATCCTGCACTATTTTTTTCCACAGCTCTTACCACTTTTTAAAAACAGCTTTCCTGAGGGGAGATTTATATACCATTAAAGACCACCATTGTACAGTTCAGCAGTTTTTAGGAAATGTACAGAGTCGTGTAGCTATCACCACAATCCAGTTTTAGAACATTTCTGTCACCCCCAAAAGTTCCCTTGTACCCGTTTGCAGTTGTTCCCCACGCCCACCCATCCTAGGCAACCTCTCGTGTGCTTCTGCATCGGTAAGTTTGCCTTTTCTAGGCATTTGAATACTGGTCTTATTTGACTCGCATCACCGTGCTTACTTAGCAAGGCGCTCAGCACGTGCGGGTCGAATGGATGAAGGAGCTGCATGTTTGTGTGAAATTCAGACATTACCGTATTGTTAATATCTGTGCTCCTGACCTTATTTTCAGATAACCAGGGTGTCAGGACATGTGGGGGCTGGGCAGAAATGGGAAAGAGGTGTGGGGGTGCTGCTGCTCAGTCTGGGTTTGCTGGGTGACTTTCCTGGGTCCTCTGGGTGAGTCCCTCCACTGTCCCAGGCTCCTTGGGAGATGAGCTGACTCCTCAGACATGTTCTATTTGTGCATGATTCCATGCTTTCTTCACTCAGTTATGCGTGAGAACATGGCATCAGTCATTAGGGCCTCTCAGCATCTCTTCCTGCTACCTCAT
This sequence comes from Indri indri, assembly GCA_004363605.1. Classification (NCBI taxonomy): domain Eukaryota; kingdom Metazoa; phylum Chordata; class Mammalia; order Primates; family Indriidae; genus Indri; species Indri indri. Next base: position 18,799 of record RJWJ010011956.1, read on the forward strand.
GTGTCCTCTTCTGTCCTCACAGCTGCCCATCTGCCTCGGGCCCTCAGCTTCCTTAGGGCCTGTCTGTGCCACTTTGCTTTTCCTTCTGTCCCTTCCTATGGATTGCTGTTGGTAATATCTTTAGGAACTTGGCTTCCATCATCCCTCTTTTCTGAAAACCTCCAGTGATTTTTTAAGACCTGTTGGCTTAATTAGTCTCAGAAAGCATTTCCCCACCTGCCTTCTGATTCTTCCCAGGGTGGGCCGTCTCTCCTTCTCAGCCTCTGTAAATAAACACGCTGTCAGGAAATACTGATATCTAGACAACCTTTAGTGTTATGTACGTCTGGTACCTAAGCCTCCTTGTCAAGTAATGAGCAATTTTCAAAAACAAAGAAAAAAACCCCGAAAACCTCTAGGAGTCAACTGTTTGAAGGAATCCAGTAATTTATCTGTACGTGTTTTCCTAAGTTGGGTATTCTCAAAATATACACAAAATGCTGTACATTTACCAAGATTTTTCTCCGGCCATGAACATACTAAAGGAAAGTTATAGGATAATTCCATAGTGGGAACAAACCAAATATGTCTGGCTAAGGCCCACCAGCATCAGGACCAGACTTCAGCTCCATTTGGTCCACTGTTGTTCCTGCCAGAGGGTCCCGGGGCCCCTGGCCAGGGCTCTCAGTGGTGCTGGGCCAGGCTGGGCCCCGCAGTGGAAACCTTCTCTTCTGGGCTACTGCCTTTTCACGTGCTTCTGGTGTGCTGCAGATACAACATCCAACATTCTCTGTGCTCTTCACTGCTTCCGCCTGCTCTGCTGCTCCTTGGTGACCAGTGATGTTAAGGCTGCCTTTGGACTACACCGTTCACCAGCTCCTCCACAGCCGGTGGGCTTGGCTGCCTGTAGCTTCCTTTCTTTCTTCCTGCAGCAGCAGCAGTGGCAGCGGTGGTGGTGGGGATGGGGGTGCATTGACGGAATGGCTTTGAGGATGGACAGCCCTAAGGTTGAATCCTGGTTCTGTTATATACTAGCTGTTTGGTCTTAGGAGAGTAACTTGTTTCTTGAACCCTCGTATTCTCTTTTATACTGTGGGGACAGTTGTACCCACCCTGCAGTATGATCACGTGGGTCACATACAATAATGTACATTAATTTCATTGTACAGCACCTGGCATAAAGTCAGCACCCAGTAAGTTTTTTTTTATTGACTGTTAAGATTATTCTAAAGTGAGATGGAAGGGCCCAGGGAGCTAATGATTGTTCCCCTTTCCTTGGGGAGAGCAGGCCCTTCTTCCTGTTATCACCACTCTGTGGGTGTGGGGGTAATGTGAATATTGGCAATCTTTTTTGACCACCATCTACATTTTTCCAGTCCTTGGTCTCTGATGCTAGTCAACAGCTATGACACATGGGCCACACCTGATTGGCTTGTGTGATCCCATGTTGTCATTTCAGGATGAAAATTAGAAAAGCATTCCGTGTTGTTGTCACTTCTTAAATATGCTGCCTTTGGTGTTTTTGCTTATAAAAGCATTGCCAGTTTTCTCATTAATGTTACTCTAGGCTGTCAAGAATGCTCATTCGGCACACAGTTACTGGGCATCTGTCAAGTGTCAGGCACTGTGCCAGGTCCTGATGATTCATGGTGAGGGAGACAGTCAGGGCCTTGTCATCTCTGAGCTGACACTCTAGTGGAGGAGACAGACATTCGTCACATGATCTCACAAATAAGGGTGAAATTATTATGCGATGGAAATAAATGCTGAGAATGAGAGGTTCGTGGTGCTATGAAAAGTGGAAAGCTGGGGGTTTTGACCTGCTCTGGTGTTGTTGAGGAATCCTTCCCTGAGGTGGTGGGCTGGGGTTTTGAAGGACATGAGGAGTCAATGAGGTGAAAAGGAGAGAGTGGAGAATGTTCTAAGTAAAGGAAGAAAAAAATCTGTGCAGAGGTCCATTGCAGGGCTGGTAGGAGACATGGCAACCACAAGGTAAAGTGGGGTGCAGAGAGCCAGAGGGAGTGCAGGGGAAAATGGCACTGGAGGGTGGGTGGGCCAGGACCACACCTGGGCCTGTGGGGATTCCAGTCTTCATCCTAAGAACACTGGAAAGCCGTCGAGGAAGAATTGTAATCGGGGAGTGACAGGACCTGGAAGGCTAGTGATGGCATCTGATTGCAGGAGAACACTAATCAGTATAGGAAGGCACTGGAATCCATTGCTCTGGTTCATATGACAGATAATGGTGGTATCTTACCCATCAGGGAGGTGGGAACAGAGGAGGGAAATTGACTACTTAAGGACAATTTAAAGAGGTAAAATTTTCAGGGTTTGGTAATGTATTGAACATTGAGGGTGAAGGAAAGAGAAACCTAATGATTTCTACATCTGTGTGGGTGGTGGTGCCATTCTGCACAACTGCATGGGTAGAGGTACTGTTGCATCCAGCTGCCTGGTTGGAAGTACTGTTCCATACAACTCCATGGGTAGAGGTTCCATTTCATACAACAGCATGGGGGGAGGTACCATTCCATAAACTACAAGGATAGTGGTGGTGCCATTTGCATGGGTGGTAGTATTAAACCATACAATTATGTGGTTATGGTAATATTAAATTTGAGCTTTTTTTTTTTTTTTTAAGAGACAGGGTCTCACTCTGTTGCCTAGGCTGAAGTGCAGTGGTGCAATCATATCTCACTGCAGCGTCAAACACCTGGGCTTAAACAATCTCTCTGGCTTAGCCTCCCAAGCAGTTAGGATGACAGGTGTGTGCCACCACACCAACTAATTTTAAAACTTTTTTTTTTTTTTTTTTAGAGAAGGGATCTTGCTGTGTTGCCCAGGCTGGTCTTGAACTTCTGACCTCAAGTGATCTTTGTACCTCAGCCTCCCAAAGTGCTAGGATTATAGGCATGAGCCACTGCACCTGGCCAATTTGAGCTGTCTTTAAGATGTTGAAATGAAGATACCAAGTAGAAGGTCATTTTATGTCTGGAGCTCATAGAAGACTCTGGGCCTGTGATAAAATTTTTGATTGGGATTAAAATTGCCTAGGGACAGAGCAGACAATTAAATTGAATCTTAAGGAACTATAGCACTTAATGATTTGGTAGAGAGAGATGAGAAAAAAAGGAGCAAGAAAAGGTATAGCCAGAGAGGAAGGAGAAAAACTGTGAGAGAAGGAATCATAAAAGCCAAGGCAGTAGAGTGATTCAAGGAGAGAGCATTTAATGATGTGGATGCCGCCAATATTCAATAAGTAGAGTGAAAGTGACAGCTGTATTTGATGACCATCAAAATAAGGCATGCATGGGTGACTTGGAAACCAGAGGCAACCTGCATCCTAGACCTGGTCACTGTGCCACTGCACAAATCCCAGAACCCATACTATAGCCCTGCTTGAGTAACCTCAAGAAGGCAGAGCTTCCCAACTGGTAGAACAGAAATTAAGAGGAGTTATAGAAAACAGGGAAATGAGCTGTTTCTTGCACACCAGTCTTTGCAGTAAGATTTGTACCTACTCTCTAACTACTGTATCCTCATTCATTTAGCAGATGTTATTGGATAATCTATCTGGAAGCTAGGTGAGAGGTGCATCATGCCCTGAATACACTCACAGAATAGCAGAGAGGAATGATGTGACCATAATATGTCTGTAATTGTCATCTAGGCATAATGTAAGCATCACTAACACAGGTACAAATTGTTGGAATTCAGAGAAGGGAAAGCTTAATAGATTATGTGGAATGCACAAATCAAAAATAGAAATGTGAAATGCACAATCAAAAATTGAGCATACCTTGGGTAAGAAGCCTCCTGGAAATCTCAGATAATTAACACCTTAGGATTTAGAGTGCCACTGATAGCTCATTAGTCTTTCTTAGATGTCCTTTCTTCTTTGTACTTTTGTAAACAAATTTTCAAGTCTTTTTCAAGGGTTTTCTTACAAAGTTGAAATTTTTTAAAATAAATTTCTCTGGAAATGGTTTTAAAGGTATGGCTTTTATGATTTTCGTATTCCAGTAACAAACTAAATTTAACTTAAGTATTCAAAAAGTCAGACTAATAAAGATAATGAAAAAGGTATATTTTATTCTTTCAACCTGGGTTGACAGTAGTTTTTAAAATATTGTTATCCCTTCCAAATAATTAGCCTTCTTCTATTTAGTAAGTGTTGAAACATAGATTTTGAGATGTGATTTAAGATATATCATGATTCTTGTATTTTTTTGAAAGCCTATTGATACCTCCATTAAGAATTAGTTCTACTTAATCTGATTTAATTCTTTAAATAGGTTTCCTGAGTGACTTAGATATAATCTAGTCAAATGAAATAGTAGCTCTGAGAAATGTCGATTCCATTAATATTAAGCAGAAGAGGTTTAATATGAGGTGATGACCATAAACCATTCAGGTGAAGACTGGATGTTGTAGCCAACTTCATAATCCATGTAAGCCCTCTCAAAGCATCTTTTGGAAAAGTGAGCCTGAGAAAGTACCTTCTCAGGCTGCCACCCCTCTGGAGCTTCTGCTGGGTTTCCTGCTGCAAAAGGATCACCTGGGATGGTGTCCCATAGCTGCTCTTCTTCTCTAATTTACCCTTTACTGATCTGTCCCACGTAAGCAATGAGAAGACCCCAAGGACAATTTGCAACACTTTCTTCTGAACTCTTAATTTTTTTGTGTTGTGTGTAGGGATGGAAGTCAAGTGCAAGAAGTGGTTGTCCCATAACTTTGAGAATCTGATAAATGGTCCAGATCCTCATTCCTGTACAAAATGCAGCTATGAATATGAGCTGAGAAAGAGTGGCATATATACTGTATATACAGTAACATATGTGAAGTCTGTTCATAGTTCTCCATTAGAACCTTCTGCTCTGAACTGTCCTGGGCACCATAGTCTAAAAGAGCTTCCTGAAGCACGTTTTATTCGAGCATTCTCCTGATTTCCAGCCAGTGGCGAGTCCACAGTCGCCATCTGTCAGCTCAGGCTCTGCTGCCTTCCATAACCCGAGGTCCACTGGCCCTGCTTACCCTGGTCAGCCTGATCCAGCTCTCCCCTGCACTGCTGCTGTCCTCACCGTCCTTTCCAGCCACTCCTGCCACCTCGCACGTGCTTTGCCTCCCAGCACACTTCACCTCCCTCTCGGTCCAACATCTGTGCATCCAGGCAACATCTGTGCTCAATACTCATTTTCCTCCACGAAACCATTCCCAATTAGCTCTACTGTACAGTATTTTTCCTTATTTTGGAATTCCTGATCTACTCTGCCACCTAGCTATGTAGAATTGACTTTTGTTCTCTGGTCATCTGATGTGTGTTTCCTTCATTTGAAAGTATGCTAATAATAGAAGCTACATCTTTAAGTGTTAAAGCTGAAAAGGACATTAGCATTGAGAACTTGATGCAGCTGTGACGAGTGTGAGTGTGAATGTGAATGTGTGTGTGTATGTGTGTGTGTGTGTTGCATTCAGAGTATCCCCTCAGCGTCATGTTAGAATCTCGAGGGAGGGAGAGCAGAGAAAGTATGGATTGAGAAAGCCTTTCTCCAGGTAATTCTGATGCCACCACCTCCCTCTCTTCATCTCTAATCATTTGTCCCCATCCTGCAGAGAATCATTCACTGATGCAGCATAGCTTTTCAGCTAGCCCGAGTAATATGTAGAGCACCTGTTTTACCTCTCTCCTGCCCACATGCCATGGTTAAAAATTAAACACTCAGTGCCAGAGATTTAGCGAAGGGACGGTAGGCAAAAAGGAAGAGAGAAATGAGATGGATTATCCGTGCCCCCACTACACATACACACACACACACACCTCTTACCTGAACACACTCACTTTTTTTTTATTTCAAATGTTGAGGTTACATGTATTGCCTTTGTCCCGCCCGAGTCAGAGATTCAAGCATGTTCATCCCCCAGACGGTTGTGCACTGCTCACTTATACACACACACATGCATGCACACACATGCCCCTACACACACTTATACACACATACACACATATGCCCTTACACACACATATACACACATACACACACATTGTCATGCCCCATCCTGGGGCAGAGGACTGTGGTGGGCCCATTATTCTTTCCGTGAAAATGGATTTGGCTTATGGTAAACAGAATTCATATTCTTCTAGTACCAGCTCTTAAAGGGCTGGGTCTCTTGGTGTCATTCACACAGGATCTGTCCAGCAGTATGATTTTTATTTCTGTTTCCAAGGAGAAAAAAAAAACTTGATACTGTTCTGCCAAGGAGATTTCTCACCTACACATGGGCTGACACCTGTTTTACCTATTCCTGTTGACCCTTGGTGTCGGATAATTTGACATCAGCTGTAAAGAATTCTCCCACAGACTGATTGAGCTCTATGCCTCCACTTTCTGCATAAGAAAGCAGAAGCCCACGGAAGCAAACTGGCTTGCCCAGGGAGACGGTAGCAGAGCTGGGACTAGGACGCAGGTCTCCTGAAGTCTTTCCTTCACTGGTTGTTCTTTGGTTTTATGGCCCCTACAGTGCCTCACAGAAACACGTTTCATAACCCTTCCCTTCTTCTTTTTACAGTTAAGTATGTTGAGCTTCCTGCTTTTTTCCCTTGCCATATGCACAGATACTCGCCCCAGCCATCTGGGGAAGGGAAAAGTCATATCTGGCAGGGGAATGAGTGTGCAGATGCATTCTTTTTATAATTACTCAAAAGAAGGTTGTTGAAGGTATGATTTATTTAGCCAGCTTCTTCAGATCTAGATTCAAAAGTCATTCTCCTGTTCAGAAAATATTTTATTTTATTTATTTATTCACTTTGAGACAGGATCTTGCTCTGTTGCCTCAGGTAGAGTGCCGTGGCGTCAGCCTAGCTCACGGCAACCTCAAGCTCCTGGGCTCTAGATATCCCCCTGCCTCAGCCTCCCGAGTAGCTGGGACTACAGGGATGCGTCACCATGCCTGGCTAATTTTTTTCAATTTTTGGTAGAGACAGGGTCTCGCTCTTGCTCAGGCCAGTCTTCAACTCCTGAGCTCAATTTATCCTCCCGATTCGGCCTCCCAGAGTGCTGGGATGATAAGTGTGAGCCACTGTGCCCAGCCCAGAATATATTTTATTTTATATAAGACTTTCAGAACTTTAATTCCTTCTCAATCTGTGGTATGATTTTCCAGCATGTGTCTCTGACTTTAGTGGCTCACTGAAAGCTGGTGCACCACCAGCATTAATTTGACCCCCGGCTGTATTCATTCCTTGTCAGTTCCTGTCCTTCAGGCTGTTGCTCACGGTTATATCAAAGATGGGAGCAGCTGGAATCAGATGCCTGTGATTATTAAGACAGTAATTACTGATCATGCCGACACCAGCAATATTAACTAGTGCTTAAATAATTAAAAATGTTACCTATGAGGCATGCATGGATTTAAGGTGTCAGAATAAAAGGCATTATCTAGAATAGCCTAGGAAAAATAAGATGTTTTATTCTTTTTTTATTCAGATATTTGGCTGAAAATGCTACGTAGGGATGATGAAATTCCTTGACTTTAAACAGTTTTTTTTTTAACTTCTTTACCAAATAAAATTATGTAATAGGATTGTGAGGACTGCTATTTGGCATGGGGGAGGGGGGACAAATTAGTTTTCTTAGATTTCTCAAGTTATTAAGAGAATTTAATAATTTGGGCCAGGCGCGGTGGCTCACGCCTGTAATCCTAGCACTCTGGGAGGCCGAGGCGGGAGGATTGCCTGAGCTCAGGAGTTTGAGACCAGCCTGAGCAAGAGCGAGACCCCATCTCTACCATAAATAGAAAGAAATTAGCCAAACAACTAAAAATAGAAAAAAATTAGCCAGGCACGGTGGTGCGTGCCTGTAGTCCCAGCTACTCGGGAGGCTGAGGCAGGAGGATCACTTGAGCCCAGGAGTTTGAGGTAGCTGTGAGCTAGGGTGATGCCACGGCACTCTAGCCCAGGCAGCAGAGTGAGATTCTGTCTCAAAAAAAAAAAAAAAAAAGGAAAAAAAGAGAACTTAATAATTTAATATTCTACTGTGGTCCTGTCTGCCACAGTAGTTTGATGATGCTATAAACTTTATTTTACCTCATAGTTTAAAAAAGTACTTGAAAACTCATCATTTCATTTAGTCTCAATGAAAATATTGTGGGGGAGGTAGTTTTACCCCTGCCTAAATGGAGAAATAAATGTTGGCTCGTAAGAACTACATGATTTGCCCAAATTACAAGAGTAATAAGTTGTGAGGTTGGGTTAGAACACAAGATTTGTCTGTGATTTTATAGCACTTTACAAGTCTATGAAGTGGCAGGAAACTATAATATAGTCTTGCTGTATTTGGGAAAATATAAGAAATACTGTCTTCTTTGGTGGAATCTTCTGGATCCACTCTTCATCAGAAGAGTAAATAGTCACATGAAGGAAAAGTGGATTCACAGAACTTTTTTTCATTGGAAGAATGATGGTCTTCACTCTTAAATTTACGGCTCTAGGACTATAACATGACTTTCACAACTCTTTTTGCTATACATGATTAAAGTATAGGACTTCTGTCTATATTGAATAATTCCAATATTTCTGTACTGAATTTGTAGATCTCTTGTCATGAACTACTCTAAAGATTTTAATTTTAATTTGGGAAGCATTTTCTTGAGACGTTGGATGCAGCTTCTATTTTATTTATTGTTTTTGTTTTTAAACATCATCCTTTCAGCTCATTGCTGGGGCAGCTGTTTGTGCTAACTGTGGACAGGGCATAGCAGGGCTAATTCTGACGTTTTCCATTGCTTACTATGATGCCTCATAAATCAAAACTGTGCTTCTTCCAAAGAGCTAGAAACCCACGTCCAGCTCCCTTAGAGCAGGAATCCCAGCATGTACCCTAAGATTGGGGCATGTCTGTAAAGCTTATGGGGCAGGCCTTTTCAGAGATGACAGACCTTGTGGAGAGAATAAAAGCTTTTAAGCTTTTACATGAGCCAGTGTCAGAACAAAAGCTTAATTCCAAGTACAGCACAGTGTCTGTCACCCAGTTTTCCCCTGGCCCAAGAGTTCTTGGCTGAATTCCAAGTCCTAGAAAGAGGGGGATGCTTTAAAAAGAGCAAGACAGAGTTAAAAAAAAAATCACTGTTTTATTGAAACCCCTATGGCATACTGAATGCACACTAGCATTTGTGACTTGGGCAGTGCTGGCACTTAGAATTTTGGTCATCGTAGGAAAGAGCATCTTGAGCAGTGTCTCCTTCAGAGAAGTAGGTATGTGCTTGCTTAGAGGTGTCACAGGTTCCACTGCCATTGTCAGTGCTTTTGGCATGAGCCTGGGCCCCTTTTAACGTCCACATCTGTAGATTCAGCAGGGCACTGTTGCACAGAGTGGACTAGTAAGGATGTAGGGGTTGAGAGGGCAATTATGGTTTTGAGAGTCCATGAGACAAACCTTGGAACTGAGGAGCTGGTCTTCCCTGTGTAGTTGAAGTTTCTGTAGATACGAGTAGGGGGTACAAGGCTAGACAAGAAATGTTTATTAACAGTTTCTAAGAATTTAGTTTTCAGTTAAGTGGCCTGGGAAATAAGGGTTTACACAAATGATAAGATGTGATTTATCTCGTTTTGTGAAAAAAATGTACACTTTACCAAAGCACTGTCAACAGAATTAGTAAGCTTTCAGATATTGAAAATATGAGTTTGTTTAGTACAAAAATATTTTTAAATTTTTGTTTTAAGCGATGTCTGCTGTTCTAACCAATCTAACGCTTCAGAATAGATACATAACATCTTTTTTCAGTTCGTGGTTAAAATAATTTATTTTTTACCTGAATCCTTCCTGTGGATCCCATTTACCTTGCTTGATTTTTTTTCAAGGCACTTATTACATCCTAGCACACCATATAACTTACTCATTTGCCATGTTTATTGCTTATCTGTCTTCTTGTGTAGAAAGTAAGCTCCACAGGGCAAGCATTTTGTCTGTTCTATGTTCCAAAGCATATTGGAGTGCCTGGATATGGTGGCCACTAAATGAATACTTGCTGATTCTTATGTCAAGAGTCTGTCACTTCACTTCCCATGAACTTTAAATTATTATACCTGCTTTGTGAGGAATAGGGGCCTGGAGAATTCTTTTATGATATTGATAATAGGACAGACACCAGGTATGGGAGAGAGCCAGGTGGTGCCAGGACACTTCTAAATTTTCAATTTTCACCTTATTTATTTGCCCTCCGGTCAACCCTGTTCCCATTAGACCCTGAAGTGGGTTCCTAATGAGATAACAACTCTGTGACTTCCCCTCATTGTCTCTCCCATTCTTGTGGATGGAAAGATTATTTCATACCCTGATTATTTAGAGAGAAAAAAGGAGTAAGGGTTAGCTTAAGTGAGAAATGACTGGTAAAAGAAAAAGAAAGGGAATGGCCATAAAATTATTTAATAGCTGTGAACAATAATAGAAAAATGTTGGCTTCTATAACCTACTAAGAGTGGGAACACATTTAATTCTAAACTTTCTTGGCAGTCCTTGTAAAATGAGAAGCTTGGTTAGTTACTTGATTTAAATCATTTATAAATGTTAAAAGAAATTTAATTGGGAGGCCATCAGTCTGAGATGGTTCTGGCACCTTGGGTTCCTACGAAGGCAAACGAAGCCCAATGTAAACAGTAAAATGAAACTTAAGCTTAACCAGTCAGAAACCACCAACTAACTTCTGGGGACTTTCTACTGATTGTACCTCAGCTGTAACCAATCAAGTAATTTCTTTACTTTGCTTCTGTGTTAAGCCTATAAAAGCTGCCACTCATTCTGCAGAGCCAAGCTCCCTGAACCTCTTCTGGTTCTGGGTGCTGCCCAGTTCATGAATCTTTCATTGCTCAGTGAACTATGTTAAATTTAATTTAACTTTATGTTAAAGTTTTTTCTTTAATGTAAATAAAACCAAGTGTTCAGGAGCATTGATACAATTTGATTCTTTATATTAGGGCCAGACAGACATCTTTCTCAAGGATTCTCGTGAGAAGGATACTGTGTAATGAATGTCATAAGCAATGTCTTCCAAGCATCTTTACAGGGTTTTCACATCACTTCTTTGAGGCTTTCTGTTATGCCTCAGTGTATAGAGGGACGGTAATTTGGAAGTACAGATGCAGAGGTGAAATAGGGCAGGGAAATAGCCTTTCTTACTCTAGCATAATAATGATCATGGGTAATGATTTCATGGATTTTACACTCTTAGTACTGTTCTTAGTGCGTTACATATATTGAGTCATTTAACTGTTATAAACATGCTGTGAGGTAGGTAGTGTTATTAACCGTATTGAGGCAGAGAGGAGTCAAGTCCTTGCCCAAGATTGTATTGTTAGTGGGTTGGGATTTGAAATCAGACAGTTTGACTGCAAGGTTTGCACTCTTATCCTTGTACTAGATGCCATTCTGGAATCCAAGCCTAGATTTTAGAGGGTCCAAAAGCGAAATGGTTATACTGAACATTTTTCAGAAAATTGCCTGTTATAGGTGACATCTTGGAAATTATTGAGCAGTTATGAAAGAGATTTTGCTCTCTGGAAAATCCCTGAAACCCAGCTATTATGTGTTACTAATACTGGAGGCAACATAGTCTGTGATGAGAGGTGTGAACTCTAGTTAAACTTGTCTCAGTTTCAGTTCTGGCTCTACCACTGACTAGCCTGGTGACCTTGGGGAAGTTATTCCACCTCAAACTTGAGGTTGGGTTCATATCCTCTGCTTGGTAGACCACCATAGTTGGTATTCCTAGAAATTTCTCCAGGAGACCAAAATTTTTGTTTTTGCTTTTAATGACGTGGATAAAAAATATTTAACCAAGACATCAGAAAATTCCTGAGACTCACGGAAAATTTTTGTGATGTAGGTGTGTCCTTATGTGGGCAAGTCTATTTTTTTTGTGATACACAATTATTGAATATATTTTGAGTGTTTCTTCATGGAAAAACATTATGGTTTTGTTTTCACTGATAGTGTTTAGCAGTTTATGTATAGAGTATCACAAAGGGCAATCATATCTTGGTTAGAGAACATACTTAAAAAACCCCACAACATTATGCGATCATAGATTTTGTGCATTGGGAAAATTAGGATTGATGAAGAATTCGACTTCAGTCATTGTGATGGATTTGACAGCCTTTTTCCCTTCGACCTCCCCCACGCTATTCTCTCTGAGATTCATCCTCCCACTTGTCGAGCTAACCCAAGCCTATTGACTGAGCCAAGAAAACAGACTCCACTCTCCTCCTCCTCCTCTTCTGACTCATGCCAAAAAGTCATGTAGCAATTCAAAACATTTCCCAAATCACAAAACATAATGTGGAAAACTTTCTTATCTCTGACTTTGGAATATTTTTTAGTATTTCGATGTTTGTATGATTAAGTGATATGTTAGATTAACTTACTCTCTCCAAAGGCTTTTCCCTAACCACTGAAACTCCATGAACACACATTGACTGGATCACGTCGTGGCATTTTGTGCCTTGTAGCACTCATTGCTGTCCAGTGTTTCAGTGTTTTCTTGTTTATCTATTTGTTGTTTCTTCCTCCTAGAGTGTAAGTTCTATGAAAACAGAGACATTGTCTGTCTTGTTTGAAACTGTGTCTCCTAGAGGGAGTGGCACATAGGAGTTAATAACTATTTTTGAATGAATGAGTATTCCTAAAATTCTCATGCATTTCACTTCATTTAAATTGGAACTTCATAGCTCCAGTTCTGACGTTCTGGTTAGTCAGCCTTCTTTTTGTGCCATTCTCTTTCTGCCACCATTCACATCTGTCCACACTTGTCACTGTTACTTACTCACCTAGATCCAGAGCCTCTGGGTCCATTTCTATTGTTGCCCCACAATCTTTTTATATAAAGTTGACTGAGTTAGTATTTGGTAATTTCATTTTAATTTTTAAAAAAATTGTCAATATTTTCCACTTGACCAAATCATAGTGAGGCTTTATAATTTATTAATGACATCTGTTATTTCATTAGATAATGTCTTAGAAGTTCCCGAGCGAGATTAATGGTTTTGCTTTGTTTATATAAAAATTCATAGTGTAATTGGTATTGTGATTCAGAAAGCACAACTTGCCTATCTTTCTTTCCCCCTAAATTTGAATATTTTTCAAAGGTATTTAGTGGTATTAGAGTTAAGGAAAAGAAACTCAATATGTTTAAGGAGTTTGCCACAGATTATTGGAATTAAATATACTGACTTTAAAATTTGTTACTCAAACCGATATTCTGTGTTTCCTCTGATAATTGTAAAAAAATGACTTTAGCATTTTGAGTGCTCATTATATTTTCAAAGTGCCTCATCTTGCTGCTCAGTTATTTTGTAAAAAACAAGACAATGTAATATTGTCTTGACAATTGAGGACACTTACCCACAGGGGGTTTTTTCAAAGTCAGGATTTTAAAGCTATGCTAGTTTTAAAATGAAAATGAAATTTGGATTTCTTTTTGGTTTTGATATCTCGAAGTTAGGATCGTGCACATACCTTATAAGAGACTTGGCAGTGCCTTTTCAATGACGAAGGAAAGTGTTTTTGGAGGTGTCTGGAATTTCTGCATTTGTGGTAAAAAGCCCATTAATTCCCTAAACAAGAACACTTTATAAACAATAAATTTATTAGTAAGTCTTCTAGGAACAAAGCTCATTCTAGCACAGAGATGAGTGGGATGTGGTCCCTGCCCCTATAATTCATAGTTAAGATGTCAGTTAACATGTAGCTCAACCCAGCTGAAGGAACTTAACCTCATGCCCACGTTCTTTATTCTACCTTACATCTTTTTTAAAAAGAAAATTATGCTTTAAGTGATAGCTTTTATCAATTGTCATTAAAAAGAAAAAAACCAGACACTTTGCTTTAGGAAGTCATTTTAATCTTACTCCGTTACATGCTTCCTGGCATGGTAAATGCTATTTAAATATTGAATGAGTGAATGTGTGAGTTAGTGAGTGAATGAGTAGATGGGTTAGTGAATGGTTAGTTATAGTAAATTCTTTCTTATTCAACTTGGTCAGATCTGTTTTCATGGAAAACCAAATATTTGGTCTGGAGAATTAGCATGTTTATCACATGACATGTGAATGAACATAATTGAATAGATCAGTGTTGTCCTCTTTGCTATAGACATTGATCTTAGTGACATCCCCAAGATGGAAAGCCAGACAGAGAAAAAGAAGAGAAAGGGATTTCACTCTGGCCTAGATCAAGGATTAGTAAACTTTTTGAGTAAAGGGCCAAATAGTAAAGACTTTAAGCTTTGTGGGCCACACGGTCTACATGCAATTACTCAATTCTGTTGTTGTAGCGTGAAAGCAGCCATAGACAGTAACTGAACAGTTGAATGTGGCTGTGTTCCAGTAACACTTTGTGTGCAAGAACTGGCGGTGGGCTGGATTTGGCCCAAGGGCTGTTGTTTGTCAGCCTAGACAAAGGGTTGATCTCTAGGTCTTAGACTCCTCAGTCAGCAACTCACTATTCACAGCCTTGGGAGTTTAAAAGATATTGCAGGTAAAGTGTACTGTTTAATACTAGACTTTTGCATGAATTTCTTAACCTGGCCAAGGAGACTGGGGTGGGAGATGCAAAGCCCCTTTAGATCCTATGCCGAAAACCTACAAGAGAGCCCCGTGGCCACTGTGGCTTCTTACCCTTGAGCCTTACCAAGCAGGAGACAGCCCAGGCCAGTCCTGAAGCACCATCCAAAGGAGGAAGTGGCAGGTAATCCAGCCAGTCCCTCAGGAGACCTGATAAGACAGAGACCTGAGCATTTCATATATTACTCTCACTCTACTTGGGATTCACAACAGAAGATATTCTCATAATATCTTAGAATACATGTGATAATAGTATGAAAATGCAGTTTGAGTTGTGTAGACATTTGAGTATGGCTGTCCTTGATTTCTTAAACTTAAGAAAGTCTTGTAATGCAAATTGCTCAGTTTGAACAAAAAAAATACTTCCCACAAAATAATGTAATTCTGAATGTCTTATAAGTTATATTAGAATTGTGACCCAATCTAAATATAAAATGGTCACATTTCTAATTTAAAACATGATATTTAAAATTTGATTATTAATAATGGGAAAATGTACATGGGTCAGACTCACATGGGCTTTGTTTGAGGATAAGGGAGACTTCAGCAGCCTGAGGAGAACAGGGAAGAAGCGAGAACCAGGTCAGGCTCAGGCAAAGGGAACAGACTAGGATGTCTGTACAGAAGGAGATCACCAGTGGCCCTATATGCGTTGTTCCTGGAGTGTTGTGAACTTGTGCTGGGTTTAGCTTATGTCAGTGGCTAGAAGTTCAGTGCTGTAAGGGGACAGCAGCGGGAGAAAGTTTACAGCTGGTGCTCAAAGTCAGCTGAGCAGTATGGTGATTCTGGGTCTGTTTTAAGTGAGTCCCGAAAAAGGCTGGGGCATGTGGGGGCTGGGTTCTGTACCACCCTACCCACTGCACCGTAGCCATTGTCAGTAAGGGAGTTCCTACGTACCTCCTAGCTTGGCTAAGACTTGTTTAGGAAGGAGGCAAAGATTGATTAAAACATGAAAGCCTTTGTCTGTAACTGAAAGGGGCTGATATCTTAGGGGTCACCATGACTACCATCATCTTATCATCATTATCAAGATATTAATTATTCAGTATTAATATTGAGCAGTGTATGTATCAGAAACAGATATGTACTATGGATTGTCTTATTTGTCTCATAAGTTGCATTAATTAGAATTCAGCTAATTAAAATGTATACTTCGTGAGGTAAGTTATGTATATTTTTTGGTTTTTGTTTTTACTAGGGTTATAGTCACACATGATTTAAAGAGTCAAATAATCCACAAGGCTTGTTACGTAGAATAATAGAAGAGGTGACTGCTTTCAATTCTTTTAGCTGTTTCTTTAGATATACAGCAGATCCTCAATTACTGCCATCTCATTCAACATTGCTTCTTTATAACATTGATGAGAAAAAAAAATTGATTCCTAGTTGGTCTGCTGTCTGTGTGGAGTTGGCACATTCTTCCCATGTCTGCGTGGGCTTTCTACCACATCCCCAAACTGTGCACATTAGGGCCATTGGCATGAGTCTGCATGGTCCCAGTGTGGGGTGTGTGTGTCCTGGCCAGGGTGTGTTCCCGCCTAGCCCTGAGCTGCTGGGGTAGGCTCTGGCCACCCATGACCCTGAACTAGAATAAGTGAGTAAATAATTATATTATTTGTTCTTACTCATCTTTCTTAAATGTATAGCTCACATTTATTTCAGTGTTTAATATTAGAAGTGTTTTTGTCTTTATTTAGAAGTTTTGTGTTGCTCTGTGACCAGAAATATGACCTAGGAACTTAACTCTTGTTTATATCAAACAGTCTATGGGAAAATGGATTCATTATGCATCATTTCTAAGAACCTATTGACGATGGTAAGTGAGAACTTACTGTAGTAACTTCCATATTTCTCAATAACATGCTTATGTTTGCCAGTTCTTGATTTTTCGGCTTATTTGAGTCTGTTGGTTGATGGAAGATGAAACTTTAGCTATCTTTGTCCATCCCGTGTAATCACCCCAGCACGCGTATGTACACTTCCCACCATCCCTCCATTCTCTCGGTTAGTTACACTGATATTTTGGTTGGATCATTATTTCATTTTTATATGGCTATGACAATCTAAATGCTATTCATAATCAAACCATAATTTACCCTTCCTGCACAACTTTGCTTTTCATTAATAATCGTCCTGTTTTTTCATTCATTTAAGTTTTTATATTGTTATCACCAATTCAATCCCCAAACTCTCCTCGAATTGTAGATCGATGGAAGCCACATTAGGTTTTCTATCAGTTTCGCCTTCTGGAAGACTCTCTGGATCCTTCTGAACTGCTCCAGTCTTGATGTTATTCATAGTTGCAGTTTTGGGATCTTCCTTCACCGTCACCTGGGGATTTCCTTCATCTCTTTGTTGTGCCGAATCCTTGGTTTCCTGAATCACGTCTTCCTTTTTCTCAGTATATTCCCCTGTTTAGGTGGAAAATATCCTCTAGTAACTTCTGGGGAAACAATGTTTAGGAGATAATTGCTTGTAATTTGCAAGTCTGAAAACATCTTTTCTTTATTTTTACACTTTAAAAAAATCGGTAATTTGTTCATGTATAGAATTCTACAGTGGAAAAAAATTTTAGTTTTTCTTTTCTTCACATTTTTTTCTGTTTCTTTGCTTTGGTGATTCTCTTCTTTTCAAATTTTCAGAGATCCTTGGATATTCACTCATACTAAAGATAAAAAGAGCTAGCTGGAGACTCTGAGTACATGGGCAGGTTTGTTATGCAGGGGCTACCCCATAAAGTGATCTGGTTGAGCTATTGATTTGCAGAACCTATGATGTCAGACCTTTTGGGTTTTTCTGTTGGTTTAGTTATGTTCCCCAGGGAATAATCTAATTTCCCTGGATGATATAAGCCTAGCTGCCTGCTGGCATTCTGGAAGCTGAGTGGAGCATGAAAGCTTAGGGTCCCACATTTACTATGTAAACTTCACACTCCTGTTTTCCAAATGGCACCTCCACCGTTTGCTGCACCTGGTGTTCCCCAATCTAGAGATACTTTTATTTTGTGCAGAGAGCAAATACTCACTCTGCCACTGGGATGAGACAGGGGCAGTAGCTGTGTAGTACAGAGTAGGAGAAGGCACCTAGGAGTTTGAACTGCTTTTTAAATAGATTTTCCTCTAGTTTTTCTATGGTTGACTGCCTTAGCCACTTTGGGCTGCTATGGGTAACTGCCATAGACTGGGTGGCTTAAACAACAGATATTTTTTTCACACAGTTCTGGAGGCTGGAAAGTCCAGGATTAAGGCAATGGCAGATCTGGTATCTCTTTATCATAGTTTGAGTGGGGTTATTTCCTCAAGAGAAAGATGGAACCTGCTTCCTGGCTTACAGATGACCGTCTTCTTGTTGTAGCCTTATACGGTGGAGAGCAGAGAGAGGAAACAAGCTCTCCCTTGTTTCTTCTTATATGGACATTAATCCCATCATGAAGCCTCCTTCCTTATTACCTAATTACCTCCCAGAGACTTCCCTTCCAAATATCATCACATTGGGGATTAGAGTTTTAACATATGAATTTTGGCCAGGGGTGGTTAGAGGGGAGGGAGGGACACAAACATTCAGTCCATAGCATCAACCCCATGCTGGTACCATCAGTTCCTGAGTCTGCTGGATAGATAATTGGATTTTTTCTTTGAATCCCCATTGCTAAATTGGAATTCACCTTTCTCTCGGCTTTACTAAGTTAGTTATTATTGCATTCATCCATTCTCTAGCTTCAATAAGTTTTATGGTTTTTATTTCTTCTCTTGTTCTGTTTGATCTTGTAGGTTTACTTTTGTTGTTTTTTTAATCTCTTTACTGTGGTTTCAGTGGGGTTATTTCCTCAAGAGAAAGATGGAAATTTTTTTTTTTAATTTAACATTCCATATTGCATCTCCAGCTAGTACAGGTTTCTCATTTTACAAAAGTATAACTTGGGGGCCTCTGTATCTTTGAGCGTGTTGTACTTCTCATCTGCACAGCCTTCTCCTTTCTCGCCATCCTTTACTGCTTCTCCATTTAATCTTCACCCAGCATTCTAACCAATACCAGTCTCTTTCTTTGTAGGATAATGTGGTGCAGCAGAATGTAAGAAAGCTGGGTTTGTGTCTCAGTTTCACCAGGTACCAGCTTTACCTCCAGCATCTCTGCTTGCTGAGCCTCTGGTTTTTCTTCTGGAAAAGGACCCATTTAATTCTTACAATGCTTGATTGTTGTAAGAACTAAATGTAATAGCACATTTGCATACATACTCCTAGCCTCCACAGGTAGGCACTTGAACTGTAGTGTTTCCCCCGTTCTAATGCTTCTTGCATACAGCTTTTCCAGGGGAAAAAAATAGTAGAATGTTAATGTATACAGCGATTTAACACACAACTCGTTTTAGAAATTTTAAAAAGAGGAAAATTTGTACATCTCTCAGTAGAAGAAAATACAGAATACCTGATATTGTTAGAGTAATTGCAAATGTGGATGTTATGCCTTATTTTGTAGATTAGAAGTTCTCTGAAGGCGGAGACTATTGTTAATCTTTTTGTATCTCTCATCACATCTTGTTCGGTGACTACTGGAAATGTATTAAGCATTTAGCAATATTTGATATTTGTTCATTTCATATTTGTTCATGGTTTAAAATTCAACGGTAAAACCATTTCTCTTTTTGAAAATGGAGTTTGGATTACCTCCAGATCATAGGTTTGGGAACTCTAAACTCTATATTTTTTATTTGTTAGAAGGTAGTCATTAATCAGAGGAGAATGGGCATTTACTAAGAACTTTTTTATAGAGGGTTTTCTAATGAAATAAAATGCACATATATAGCATGGTGATGATTTTGCCATATTATAAGGTAATATGTTGTTTATCATACAACTAGTTTGTTTACTAGCAAAACACTCAAGATCTACATTGTGCCATCTATAAAGATACAGAGAGACAATTTAATTTAGTTTTAATTGATGAGAGAACTATAAGAAATTCTTTAATAAAAAATTTCTCAGCAATATTTTTTAAAAGCACCTCAGGATGTTATAATTGCAGGTTAGGTTATTGTGACAAGACTGTGTAACTGATCCATGCATTTTGTGTTTCTATTCTTAGAGGAGTGATGGAGGTAAAAATTAAAATAAGAGCTGAAAAGGAGTGTGCTAATGTCACTGGAAGAACTGACTTAAACATATTTTAGTTTGGTTCCCAAGGTCTCCAGCTATATTCATGAGGGTAGCTAGATACTTTATCCTTGTTCTTACATAAGGACAAAATCTACTGTAACATTTTATTCTTTTAGGGAATGAACTTCATAATATAAACTAAAACACTGTGGTTCAATATATGCAAGTAATCTGTCATGTTCATTTTAAAATGGAAATACATCATACTTTTTTCGGGTCTGGGAGATTTTGTGAGAATAATGATAGTCCTTGAAGATTCAAACAGTGAATAAGACAGATGTGGATTCTGCCCACATAGACAGGATGACCAAATAATTTATAATCCAAATTGGGGAATGAAAAAGAATAAATGGGATGCGATTAGTAATTGCACTGTGACAGTATGCAAACCATGACCATCCCTGAATGAATGGTCACCTCATTTAAAGAACTTACTGTCTGGGGGGCAGAGTTATGGGTGGAAATGAGGCTGGGGCAATCGATCCCCCCCACAACAAGTAATTATATAGAGTGCTGATTATGCTATGAGTGGGGATGCATAGTTGCTATTGGAGCATGCAGGAGAGTAATTAGCGTTGACCTGGGAGGACCAGGGAAGGCTTCCCAGTGTAAGTGACATTTGAGCCTGCAGGATGAATAGGAGCAAACCAGGTGAAAAGGAAAGGCAAAAGTTTTGAGAAGTGAAGTTGGAGTTACCAGTGCCTTGAAGGGAGAGAACAGTTCAGTGTGGTTGGGTAGGTCTGCATGACTATGACCGGAAGACAAAGGATTGGGTGACAAAACAGAAGGCTGGAATTGTTGGCAGGGGTACCATTTTCAGAAGTTTGACTTTATCACAACAGCTTTAAGCAGGGCAGTGAGAGAGATAATCAAGCTAGCTAAGGGTTTTTCCTATGTTCATTTGACTGTTATGTAATCGGGTTTCTTGGCTGGGACTGGGTCTGCACATTCTCTGGCACATAGAACTGGGTGGTGTTTCCCCTTCCCTCTGTGGTAGATCCAGCAGCAGGGACTGCACTGGAAAGGGTTCAGACACCTGTGGTCATATGTGACAGACTGGTCGAGTTACCCGTGAAGGCAGCTTGGTAGAAGGCCTGCCAAGGGGAAAAAAATCACCCTAAGTTATGCAGGAAGCATGCAGGTACACACAGATCAGCCTCAGGGACAGGGTGTTGGGAGGTAGAGGCACTTCCAGCACATGGCTAGGTTGTGCTTCCACACTTTGGACCCCCGTCTCTTTCACACTTTTGACCCCCACAGTACTTATGCAATGCGGAAGGAGAGTGTTCTGGTAAAACAAAGAAACTATGCCTGTAATTTCCTCCAAGAAAGATGAGTTTTAAGCATCTGGAGGAAGATGGACTCTGATTGGAAAAGTAAAAGCTGGAGCTCAGATGCTCCAGGGGGGGAGTAGTGGAGAGGCTGCTGTCCCAGGCCCCAGGGGGCCTCTGAGGTTGTGAGTTTCTCAGTGCCACCTGTGGCCTACCTTTGAGCAGAGCACAGGCTGTCCCAGACCTGGAGGCAGTGTGGTCAGCACGTTTGGCACAGCCTCTGAGCCACTTTAGCTTGGAAGAGACTGGCAAGCTGCGTCAACAGAGGACCCTCTCGTATGTGGACTGCACCTGGCCTTATAGGCTGTATTGGTTTGCTAGGGCTGCCGTAACAAAGTGCCATGGCCTGGGTGGCTTAAACAACAGAAATTTATTTTCTCACAGTTCTGGAGGCAAGAAGTTCAAGATCAAGCAACCCTGTCAGCAGGGTTGGTTTCTTCTGAGGCCTCTCTCCTTGGCTTGTAGTTGGCTGTCTTCTCCCTTTGTCCTCGCATGGTCTTTCCTCTGTGCTTGTGTGTCCTAATCTCTTATAAAGACTCCAGTCATTTTGGATTAGAGCCCACCCATATGACCTTTCTGCCTTGATTAACTCTTTAAAGGCCAAATTTCCAGACACAGCCACATTCCAAGATATTGGGGGTTAGGACTTCAACATATGAATTTTGAAGGGACACAACTGAGCCCACAACAGGGGCCTTCCTGGGAGACACAGCACGTGGGGCTTCCAGGTCCTGATCCTCTGTTGCTAGCTTCTGTGGATCAGGCGGGCCTAGGGGCATTTGAGTTCCCTTCAGAACAACCTCAGGTATGTTATTGTCCCATTCTTCACTTCCAGAGCAGAGAGATTACCTTACATAGTCTGTGAGCATCTTAGATTATTGGAAACTTCTTTTGTATTGATTCAAAGTTGATGTTACCTTAGTTCTCCTGCTCTCATGCTAGGTGCTGAGGCTGTTGGTCCCTGGTATCTTTAGCACTTCAGAGTGTGACTGTGTCCTGAATATGTTCCCTTTTTTAGTGTTAGGTGTGGTTAAGGGTTTGGACTCTGTCTTTCAACAAACTGCTTGAACTCCATGTGCCTTAGTATCCTGGGATAGTAGAATGCCTGCCTAGTGGATTAAATAAGTAGGGAAAGGTTAGCACTGTGCTGGACACTTATTAAGTGCTCAATAAAGGTCCTGTCATCTTCATCATCACCATCCTTTCCCTTTAACGTGACGCTGAGAAAGGACTGCACTGCCACACATGTGATGACCCTTGCCGGTAGAAGAGGACTAACATATCTCCCATACTTTTCTTAATGTCACCTGAGAGTTTATTAGGTTTTTTCCCCCTAGCCTCTTTATAGGATTGTCTTTTATAGGATGTTATGTCAGTAATAACTAGTAATAACTACCAATGTTTATCAACTACTTTTCAGTTTCAGAGTCCTTTTGCTTTTAGTTTTATCCTCATACTGGCCCTGAGAGGTATTTATTATTGTACTAATTTTGTATAGGAAGAAACTCAGCACTGGAATTAACCAATTTGTCTAAGGTTATATGGCTGGTAAGTGCTGGATTTGCGACACAGATTGAAACCTGCTTTTCTCCTTTATCCTTGTTTTTAATTACATACATACAATGTACATGTTTCTTGTAGAAACATTAGAAAATACAGATAATCCAAATAAAAAACTTTCACATGACAATGATCACATATTCTTATGAAAATGGTTTTATATAATATGTATTGATTTATTACTTGTTTTTCTTTTAAAATATGTAAATATTTTTTCATGTTAATAGGTATATAATCTACTTCATCATTTGAAATTATTGCTTGGTTTTCCATTGAAGGACATACCTTGTTTAACTAATCATTCATACATAGATTACTTCTAGTTTTTGCTTGTGTAAACAAAACTCCAGTATAACTCCTTGTATATATACCTTTGCATACTTACCTGATTATTTCCATAGGGGAGATTTCTAGATGTGGAGTGTCTTGATTAAGGGTTTGCATATTTGAAGACTTCTGATATATACTTACAGGTTGCCTGCTGTCCTTGCTTGCTTGGATGAATGCCATTTTCCTTGTACCCTTTGCCAGTATCATTCTTTGCCATGTGATTGGAAGGAAACTGACTCTTGTTTTTGATTTATTTGCATTTTCATTACTAATCAGATTGATCATTTGTGTATGTTTATTGTTCCCATATATTTCTCATGTTTTGCCTATGTATGATTTTTGTCCATTATTTTCTACGGAACTATGCATCTTTTTCTTATTTATTTATTTATTCATTCATTTAAGAGACCGGGTCTCGCTGTGTTACCCAGAGGGGAGTGCAGTGGTGGCATCATAGCTTACTATAACATCGTGAACTCCTGGGCTCAAGAGATCCTCCTGCCTTAGCCTCCCAAGTAGCTAGGTGTGTGCCACCATGCCCAGCTAATTTAAAAAAAATTTTTTTGTAGAAATGAGGGTCTCAATAAGTTGTCCAGGCTGGTCTTGAACTCCTGGCCTCAAATGATCCTTCCACTTCGGCCTCCTAAAGTGCTGGGATTACAGGCATGAGCTACTGGGCCTGGCCTCTTTTCTTCTTGATGTGTAAATACTTCATACATTGAGAATATTAGTGAATTGTCTTCTATCTACTGCTCTTGTAGGGGCCAAGAGAAAACTTCCTCTTTGCCCTCTGAAGGTTTCCTAAAAAATCAACTCACAAAAGGCAGATTAATTGACAAAAAGGCATACAAATGTATTAATGTGTACATGAGGGGAAAAAATCATAGAGTGATTACCCCAACCCCCAATGGGGTGCAGAAGCTAATATTCCATCTTGAGGTTACAGAAAGAGTTGGGGCTCAGAACATGGTCAGAAACAGGTCGTGGTGGTAAATCTGGTTATAGTGGCAAGACAGGCTATGGGCTGGAGAGACAGTTTAGCTAACAGAGGTGGTCTTATCATGTAGATGAAACATCACAGGTAGCAGCCCTCAGAGAGAATAGATGGTAAATGTTTCTTTCAGATCTTTAAGGGGTCAGACTCACAGTTAATCTTTCCTAGATCCAGACCAGGGAAGGCCTGGCTGCATCAATGCAGATTTTCTACAGATGCAAATCTCCCCCAGAAAAAAAACGCTTTGCAGAGATGCTTCTGTTTGCTGGCTCTCTGAACAGCCATTTCAAAGTACAGAAAAGAAATATATTTTAGGGTAAAGTATTTTGATTTCCTTCACTCTTTTGACAGCTATTCTTGGTCATACAAACTCCTAGGGTTTTT
>RJWJ010011957.1:0-43138 GCA_004363605.1 Indri indri
TTCCATTCCCATGTACCTCCAATAGGGCCTTCACTGCACCATATTGTCATTTTTTGTGTTTGTCTCTTTCACTAAATGTTAGTTCCTCAGTGCATTTGCTTCCTATGACTGTTGTGACAATTACCATAAACTTGGTTGTTTAAAACAACATACATTTATTTTCTCACAGTTCTGCAGTCCAGAAGTCTGAAATCAGTGTCACTGGGATAAAATCAAGACGTAAGCAGGGCTGCATTCCCTCCAGAGCAATTAGGGAAGAATCTGTTCCTTGATTCATCCAGCTTCTGGTGGTTGTGGCATGTCGTGGCTAGGAGCCACAGCACTCCAGTCTCTGCCTCCAATGTCACATTGCCTTCTCCTCTTCTGTCCGTGCCAACTCTTCCTGTGCCTCCCTCTTATAAGAATACATGTAATTGCATTTGGGCCCCCCTTGAAAATCAATACTCCTAGGACAATCTCAAAAGTCTTAACTTGATCACATCTATGAAGCCTTTGCCATATGTAGTAACATTCACATGTTCCCAAAATTAGGACATTTACATCTTTTGGGGGCTATCAGGGGCTGTTAGTCAGCCAACCATACTCAGTGAGGCGGAGATATCTTATTCATGGTGGTACCTTCGGTCCTTAGCATATTGCCTGGCATGGAGTAGGTGCTATATAATTGTGCAATAAACACATACGCGAATTCACTGAGGTTTTTAATTGCATATAAAGTCATTTAAAATTGTGAGTTCACAGTGTTCAATAGAGTTCAGTATTGAAAACCACTGACTAGGGGCTTTAACAGGCTAATTGTAATGTTTTTAATGGCCATACATAGTAAATAAATAAATTTGCTTTATAATTAGGTTCACCTTAAATGTATAACAATATTCAAGAGTTATGCAGACATTGGATATGGAAAAAATTCTCCAGTCAACACAATCTACAAATAATTAAATAAATGTTAATTATGAAAGCATAAAACATATAATAAAATAAGAACTAGCTTACCAGTACAAACTCATTATTTTTTTAATTAAAAATATAATTCAAATATTTTCAGTTATTATTTTTAAAAGGGTTGTTATATTCATTTAAAATCATAGATAATAGATAACTAAATATTTACCAATTTATAGAAATCAAGTGGATCTCCCAGAGATTGAATATGAATGCCTCCAGTGAATGTTTGGTTGGTTTCCTAGTCTTTGTGCCATTTTGGTGTGACTTAATCATGGGTAATAAAGAATATTATCAGAACACATTATAACTTCTCTGCATGCTGATCACAGATGAACAATGTCTTGATAGAGGATATTCTTCAGGGGATACCACATCTCTGCAATCATATTATGTTCTTATCTGTACTCTACAATTCCAGTTCATGTTGTAGAGTAACTCCATGCCTGTGCCTGAAAGGTAGACAGATCTAAAGCACCTATATGTTTTATTTTATGAGGTACCAACTTTTTGTATGTATGGCACATTCTTTTTCTCCATAGTGTACTGAGATTAACAACAATTTGAAAGACAAAAAGTTAACATATTAACCTTATTAATAAATATTTGCTGTTTCTTAACAGGAACATGCAATGTTACTAATAAAATAATTTCATCTAAGTTTTTCTGAGTGAATATATAAATATTTCCACAGAGGACAAGAATCAAAAAGCTCTGATAGCATTTGTCAAAAGCGTTAGAGATTTTCTTGCTGTATTTTGCTATGTCATTCCAAAATATCTGATGAAACTTGTGGTAAATTTTGCAACTCTAAAAAAATGAAGTGAAATTGACATAAACTTGTTGCAATCATAATTCTCGAAACTATTGTGTAGTGAATACAGGCATACCTTTGAAATATTGTGGGTTTGGTTTCAGACCACTGCAATAAAGCAAAAATTTCAATAAAGCAAATCAAACAATTTTTTTGGTTTCCAAGTCCATAAAAAAATGTTTATACTACACTTAGTCTATTAAGTACACGACAGCATTATATACATATGAAAAAACCAATGTGTATTCCTTAAAAATAATTTATTGTTAAAAATAATGCTGATGATCATTTTAGCCTTTAGCAAGTCATAATCTTTTTGCTGGTGGAAGGTCTTGCCTTGACATTCATGGCTGCTGACTGATCAGGGTGGGTTGCTGAAGGATGGAGTGGCAGTTTCTTAAAAACAGACAACAATGAAGCTGGCTGCGCTGATGGACTCTTCCTTTCATGAAAGATTCCTCTGTAGCATGTGATACTGTTTGATAGCATTTCTTTCAAAATTGGAGTCAATCCTATCAAACTCTGCCAGTGCTTTATCAACTAAGTTTATGGAATAGTCTAAATCCTTTGTTGTTATTTCAACAATGTTCGCAGCATCTTCACCAGGAGTAGATTCCCTCTCAAGAAACCACTTTCTTTGCTCATCACTATGAAGGAACTCCTTATCCACTCAAATTTTATCATGAGACTGAAGCAATTCAGTTAAATTTTTAGGCTCCACTTCTAATTCTAGTTCTCTTGGTATTTCTACCACATCTGCAGTTACTTCCTCCATTTTAAAGTATTGAACCCCTGACAGTCATCCATGAAGGCTGGAATTAATTTCATCCAAACTCCCATTAATGTTGATATTTTAACCTCCTCCCATGAATCATGAATGTTCTGAATGGCCCCTGGAATGGTGAATCCTTTCCAGAAGGTTTGCAATTTACTTTGCCCACATTTCTCAGAGGAATCACTATCTCTGGCCTAATGAAATGTACTTCTTAAATAGTAAGACTTGAAAGTAGAAATTACTTCTTGATTTATGGGCTACAGAATGGATGTTGTATTAGCAGGCATGAAAACAACATTAATCTTTGTGCACATCTCCATCACAGCTCTGGGTGACCAGGTGCCATGTCGATGAGGAATAATATGTGGAAAGGAATCTTTTTTTCTGAGCAGTATGTCTCAAGACTGGGCTTAAATTATTCAGTTAACCATGCTATAATTAGATGTGCTGTCACCTAGGCTTTGTTGTTCCATTTATAGAGCACAGCCAGAGAAGATTTAGCATAATTCTAAGGGTTCTAGCATTTTTGGAATCATAAATGAGCAATGGCTTCAACTTAAAGTAACAAGCTGCATTAGTCCCTAACAAGAGAGTCAGTGTGTCCTTTGAAGCTTTGGAGCCAGGCATTGACTTATCCTCTCTATCTATGAAAGTCCTAGATGGTATTTTCTTCCAATAAAAGGCTGTTTTGTCTGTGTTGAAAATCTGTTGTTTAGTGTAGCCACCTTCATCAATTATCTTAGCTAGATGTCTGGATAACTTGCTGCAGCTTCTCCATCAGCACTTCTCTTTCCCCTTACATTTTTATCTTATGGAGATAGCTTCTTTCTTTAAATCTCATAAACCAACCTCTGCTAGCTTAAGTCTTTTCTTCTGCAGCTTTCTCACCTCTCTCGGCCTTCACAGAATAGAAGAGAGTTAGGGCCTTGGTCTGGATTAGGCTTTGGCTTAAGAAAATGTTACAGCTGGTTTGATCTTTACCTAGACCACTAAAACTCTCTCCATCTCAGCAATAAGGCTGTTTTGCTTTCTTATCATTCCTGTGTTCACTGGAGTAACACTTTTAATTTCCTTCAAGAACTTTTCCTTTACTTTCACAACTTGGCTGTTTGGCACAAGAGGCTTAGCTGTCAGCCTATCTTGGCTTTCAACTTACCTTCCTCACTAAGCTTAATCATTTCTAGCTTTTGATTTAAAGGGAGGGACATGTGGCTCTTCCTTTCTCTTGAACACTTAGAGTCCATTATAGGGTTATTAACTAGCCTAATTCAATATTGTTGTATGTCAGGGAATAGGGAAGCCTGAGAAGAAGGAGAGAGATGAGTGAACGGCCAGTCAGTGGAGAGCAGTCAGAATACATACTTTTATCGATTAAGTTTTCTGTTTTATATGGGTGCAGTTCATGCACCCCAAACAGTTTCAATAGTAACAGCAAAGATCACTGATAATAGATCACCATAATAGATAAAATAATAATGAAAAAATTTGAAATATTGTGAGAATTATCAAAATGTGACAAAGACACGAAGTAAGCACATGACATTGGAAAAATGGTGCCCGTAGACTTACTCAATTCCAGGTTGCCACAAACCTTCAATTTGTAAAAAATGCAATTATCTGAGAAGCATAAGACAGTGAAGGTATACCTGTATATGAACAACACTGCCTATTGAATGCTGTTATCACCTAGATCATTTACATTACTATTTCTTTCGATTTTGGGTGTAGAGAATCCAGAGTATTATACATTCTCTGTCAACCCCATTTAAAATTATAATGTTTATAAAATAGAATTCTGTGCAACCAAATAATTTTCTTTCACTAGGCCATGTATTATCTAAAAATAATGTTAAAGGATAATTATCAAAATATAGCAGTGCATTACTTTTGTCCCTTATTAGAGCAAGAGGTAGGATTTATTGATTTGACTGATACAATGTTTTTAAACTGGTGTCTACCATATGTTGTTACTATGCTCTTTAAAGGAATATGTGTTAAAGCAACATGTATTAAAGGAAAAGTTTACAGTGTTAGGAGATGTTTGAGAATCAGAAGGAAGGTATTTGAAGAATGTGATTACATAATAATTAAATAATATTAATGAAGAATAAGATTTTATTAAGGATTATGATCTTGGTTGGGCACAAGATGTCTAGAAATTCTTTACTCAGAAAGCTATGTAGTAGCTGGGCAGGGTGGTGCATGCCTGTAGTCTCAGCTACTCGGGAGGCTGAGGCAGTAGGATTGCTTGAGCCCAGGAGTTTGAGCTTGCTGTGAGCTAGGCTGATGGCACTCTAGCCTGGGTGACAGAGTGAGACTCTGTCTCAAAAAAAAAAAAAAAAAAAAAGAACTAGTTTAAGTCTCATCTTCACCAAGCCTTTCCTCAAAAATTAAAAAATTAAAAAAATTAAAAAAAAAAGAAAGCTATGTAGGAATAATTAAATAATAGCCAAAATTACTGTCCTTATGAAACTTATACTTTAGCAAAAAATGCATAAAATAAATTAAAATATAATATTTTAGAGAGTGAGATGGTCTACAGAGAAAATTTTAGATTATAATTGGGGTGGGGTTACAATATTAACAGTGTGGTTAACAATAAAAAAGAATTATAAGTGCAACATAGATAACATAGATACAAAAATCCTCAACAAAATACTAGCAACCAAATTCAACAACACATTCAAAAGATTATTCATCATGATCAAGCAGGATTCACCGCAGGGATGCTATGATGGTTCAACATATGCAAATCAATCAATGTGCTACATCATATCAACAGAATGAAGGACAAAAAGCATATGACCATTTCAACCGATGCTGAAAAAGCATTCCATAAAATCCAACACTTCTTCATGATAAAAACTTTCAAAAAAACTGGGTATAGAAAGAACTTACCTCAATAGAATAAAAGCCATACATGACAGACACACAGCTGGTATCCTACTGAATGGGGAAAAACTGAAAGCCTTTCCTTTAAAATCTGGAACAAGATCAGGATGCCTACTTTCACCACTCTTATTCAACGTAGTACTGGAAGCTGTAGCTAGAGCAGTCAGACAAGAAAAAGAAATAAAGGGCATCCAAATTGGAAAGGAAGAAGTCAAATTATCCTTGTTTGCAGATGATATGATCTTATATCTAGAGAAACATAAAGACTCCCCCCTAAAAACTATTAGAACTGATAAACAAATTCAGTAAAGTTGCAGGATACAAAATCAACATACAAAAATCAGTAGCATTTCTATATGCCAACAGTAAAGAATCTGAAGAAGAAACCAAGAAAGTAATCCCATTTACAATAGTTACAAATGAAATAAAATATCTAGGAATAAACATACCAAAGAAGTGAAAGATCTCTATAATGAAAACTATATAACAATGATGAAAGAAGTTGAAGAGGACACACACAAAAAGGAAAGATATTCCATGCTCTTAGATTGGAAGAATCAATATTGTTAAAATGTTCATACTACCCAGAGCAATCTACAGATTCAATGCAATCCCTATTAAAATATCAATGACAATTCTTCACAGAAATAGAAAAAATAATGTTAAAATTTATATGAAACCATAAAAGGCCCAGAATAGTCAAAGCCATCCTGAGCAAAAAGAACTGGAGGAATCACATTACCTAACTGCAAATTAAGTAACCAAAACAGCATGGTACTGGCATAAAAACGGACCCATAAACCAATGGAACAGAACAGAGAACCCAGAAATAAATCCACACATTATAGAGAACTTATCTTCATTCACCAGGTGCCAAGAACGTATAGTGGGGAAAGGATAGTCTCTTAAATAAATGGTGCTGGGGAAACTGGATATCCATATATAGAAGAATGGAATTAGACCCTTATCTCTCACTATATAAAAAAATCAAATCAAAATGGATTAAAGACTTAAAATCTAAGACCTGAAACTATAAAACTACTAAAAGAAAACAATGGGGAAATACTTCAGGACATTGGTCTGGTCAAGGACTTCTTGGGTAATACCCCCAAAGCATAGGTAACCAAAGCAAAACTGGATATATGGGGCCACAGCAAAGGAAACAATCAAAAAAGGTAAAAGACAACCTATATACAATGGTCAAAAATACTTGCAAACTACCTGTCTGACAAGGGATTAATAACTAGAATATATATGGAGTGGCAACATCTCAATGGGAAAAGAACGAAATAATCTGATTAAAACATGGGCAAAGGATCTGAATAGACATTTCTCAAAAGAAGACATAATAATGGCCACCAGGTATGCAAAAAAATGCTTAACATCATTCATTACCAGAGAAATGCAAATCAAAACTATGATGAGGTATCATCTCACCCCAGGTAAATAAAATGGCTTTTATCAAAAAAACAGGCAATAATGAATGCTGGTGAGGATGTGGAGAAAGGGGAATTCTCATACACTGTTGGTGGGAATGTAAATTAGTACAACCACTAAGGAATACAGTATGAAGGTTTCTCAAAAAACTAAAAATAGAACTATTATATGATCCAGCAATCCCACTGCTGGGTATATATGAAAAGAATCAGAATTCAGTATATTGAAAAGATATCTACACCACTCCCAAATTTCTTGCAGCACTATTCAAAATAGCCAAGATCTGGAATCAACCTGTCCATCAATGGATGAATGGATAAAGAAATTGTGGTGTGTATATATATATATATATACACACATATACACACTACACACACACACATACACACACACATACATATACAATGGACTATTATATAGCCACAGAAAAGAATGAAATTCTGCCATTCTCAACAACACGGATGGAATCAGGGGACATTTTCTTAAATTAAATAATCCAAGCACAGAAAGATAAATCTCACATGTCCAAGCACAGAAAGATAAATCTCACATGTTCTCATGTGGGAGCTAAACATTAAACAAAATTGATCTTACGGAGACAGAGAGTAGAATGCTGGTTATCAGAGGCTGGGAAGGGTAGTGGGGGGTGGTGGGGAAAGTGGGAATGGTTAATGGGGAGCAAAAATATAATTAGAAGGAACAATATTTGATAAGACAACGAAGTGACTATAATCAACAATAAGTTAAGGTATACTTTAAAATAACAAAAAGAGTGGAATTAGAATGTTCCTAACACAAAGAAATGTTAAATGCTTAAGGTGATGGAAGTCCCAATTACCCTGATTTGATGAATTCGCATTGTATGCCTGTATCAAAACATCACGTGTACCCTATAAAGATATACAACTATTATGTACCCATCATAATTAAAAAGAGAAAATTTAAAAAAATGTGTGGTGTATTAAAAGATCTCAACAGACAGGGTCAGTACTATGCATACATTATGATCCCATTTGTGTACGTTAATATATATGATCTTTATATCAGAAAAATGCTTTCCAAAATGATACATAAGATAGTTAATAGTGGCAATGTTTAGATAGAAGATTCAGAGGTAAGGTGGAATATGGGAGAAGCTTTTACTTTTTTATTTTATACTTTTCTGTACTGTGGTTTTTGATTTTTAACTACCTGTACTGTTAATTTTACTTTAAAAAGACATGAAAAAAGAGCCATTTGTATATCCTTGGCATGGTCTCTTTTCAGTCAAACCTCATCAGCAGTTGATGTAAGAATTTACCTTTGCCCTTTCGATGCCATCTCAGCATCCTGAAATGAATTTTGCAAGTGTTCTATTTCCTAACTTCCTTTCTCAGAGCCTAGTCCAAAGATTTACTAAGTCATAAGTTCACTAAGAAAAATCGGTTCCTCAATTTCAGCTTCTTGGCTACATAGCAACTACATCAATCTTAGCACTCATCCCCATAACTTCTCCATGCTGACTCTTGCACCAGCCAACTATAATCACACATGTGAATATATTCACTCCTGCCTCTGTACTGCAGATCTGTCCTTCACCATCCAGAAATGCATTTCCTTCTCTTCTGAGCAGAACGAAGTCTCTTCTTGCAAAACTCTCCTCCCATATGAAAATTTCCTGCATTCATTTCCAATTTATTTTTATCACTGAGAATTCCCAAATATAATTTACACCGTATTACCCTATGCAGGTATCAGTTCTGTTTCTGTATTAAGCATGTACTCTCCTTAAGAGCAAAAGTCAAGCCTTTCTTAGGTATCTTCTCATCTTGACCTAATATATGCACCTCATGCAATAGGTAATCTCTCCGCATGGCTGCATTAACTGAGCTAATTTTATTAATTCATGTTGCTTAGAAAATAAATCTAGAAAAACACAGGGAATGATGGTGCCTAGTATGGTCCTGTAAGTAATCTCAAATCCTTTTCAGTAAATTCTGTGGATTTGCTTGCTCATCTTTCATTCTACTCTCTTTCTAGAATGACTTTTTACTATTGCAGAAGCTGGAAAGCTAAAAACTGGGTTTGCCAATCTCCTCTGTAAAACTATTAAGATATCTGGAAGGTGAAAATGAGGCAAAGGACAACATCTTACTCAATTTGCTGTTTTTCTTTTTCTTCCCACAACAAGCAAAGTCTTAATGAAGAATGAGAGGATTTTCTGTGACAGATTCTTACGCCCATTCTTCAGGTTTCTATGTGTCAAGAGGCAGTTGTGCTAGAGGAGGTGGCCAGAGGACACATTCTCATGCCCATTCACTACCTTTCAGGCTGCCATACAGAGGAATTTCCTGGTGACTGGATGGGAATATGGCTGCTTTTGTTCTTTCTTTTTTTTTAATCAGTCTCTCAAAGGACTTTATTTCCATATTTAGGAATGTTTTATAAAGCATATTAAAATTCTATAAAATTATTGATATTATATTGCATTTTGAACAAGTTGCCTTCGTGAAAAAGAAGAAATATGCATAGGAACTATATCTGAAATAAAGGGCCTCCTTAAATTATTGTACAAAAAATAGTGGAATGCATTATTGTTAGAATGATATATGTGAAATACATATGAGTGAAATTTTTTGTTTTGATTTTTGCCCTGTGGAAAACTCTACCAAAATGATCAGATGATAAATTCTGTTGGTCATTTTTTTTATGGTTGAGAATCTTTTATTGCCTACCTTATCATGCTTCTTTGCTACAAAATACAGTTATAAATTGAAATTAAAATATTTCATTTCCTGTGACCAAAGGTTCTAAGAAGTATTTTTTTTTCTGTTTTTTATTGATATATAATAGATGTACATATTTTGGGGGTACATGTGATAATATGATACATTCATATAATGTGTAAAGATCAAATCAGGGTAATTGGAGTATTTATCACCTTAAATATTTATCTTGTCTTTACGCTAGGAGAATTCAAATTATTCTCTTCTACCTATTTTGAAATGTACAATAGATTATTGTTAACTATAGTCACCCTATTGATCTACCAAGCACTAGGTCTTATTTCTTCTGTCTAACTGTGTTTGTACTCATCAGTCAGTACCTGGCTTCTGTGTTCCAATGGCAGCCGACGTGGATCACTCCCAAGGCCCACCAGAGCCCAGTCCACCCTTTCCAGTGACTTTATGAGGACCTAATTCCTTATGTGTATTACTTTCTTAAGACTAAATTGCCTTGAACTTGACAGCTTAACACAATAGAAATGTATTTCTTATAGTTCTGGAGTCCACACGTCCAAAATAAGTCTTATGAAGCTAAAATCAAGATGTTGTAAGGGCTATACTTGCTCCAGAGGCTCTACGGGAAGATCAGCTTCCTAGGCTTTCCCACTGTCTAGACTCTAGAGCTTCAGTTCTTGGATTCTTTGGCTCACTTCCCTTTCCTCCACGTTCAAAGCCAGAAGCTTAGCATCTTCTCTAATTCTGCTTCCATCACATGTCCTCTCTCTCTTCTGCCTAAAGTCTCCTTATTCCTCCCTCTAGTAAGGAAATTCATAATTGCTTTTAGGGCTCGTCCGGATAATCCAGGATAACCCCTGCATCTCAAGATCCTTAATTTAATCACAGCTGCAAAATCCATTTTACCATATAAAGCAACATTCACAGGTTCCAGGGATTGGCACCTGGATCTCTTTGGGGATCATTATTCAGCCCACCACACTATGCCTTCCTTCCTCTTTCACATGTCACCATATGAGGTAACATATTTGCAGATTCAAGGCATTAAGAAGGTAACGTCTTTTTTTCTTTGAGGGGAAGCATTATTCTGTTTGCCACAGAAAGGTACACAGAATAAATGTGAAAATATAATATAAAAATAATGAAACTTATAGCAATGTCAGGAGGATTTTTTTTCCTGAGCACCTTCCCCACATCTGGCCCATCCTTTCTGTTTAGCTCAGACTCCTGCTGCTCTCCTAGATAAACGTCCCGCTGGAGCCAATCAAGCCTCAACAAGTCGCCACACACACTGAGTAGATCCTACCTCCCTGCCGTGGCTCCTCTTGCTCCTCTAGGTTGAACGGCTCCCTCCTTCCTCTCTTTACAGCTTCAATACTCCTCTGTTATTGCAGTGACCAAAACAAATTCTTTGTGCTCCCTAAAAGCTTCCTCCATCACTTCAGCTTAAAGGGATTTCTGAGATCCTGTAGCCTTTAAACACCATAAGATTTATGATCTGGGCAGTTACCTTTACATATGACCACATCGTTTATCCCTAACAAGAATGTAAGTTCCTGCAGGTCAGGTCAGATACTCTATTTTGCATTCGCAGGTACTTAATTATTTGTCATTGCTGAATATACTAAAATAATTCATATTATTAAGCTTAAAAGAGTATCTTGAATATGTCTATTTTTTCTCTAAATATTCTATAACATAAAAATTGGCTTTAAACATCTTATTAACTTGCTGTGCTTTCACATTGTACTTAGACCAGTCAATGACTGCAGAGACATCACAGTGGACAGTATGTAAAAAATCCCCCTTTTCCCTAAAACTTTAATCCATTTTCTGGAAGAACCAAACACTTCTTTCTGTTCAAAAGCATATGAAAACCATAGTCCTGTAAGTACTAAGAAAAGTGGCTAAATGAAGCACAGTGAAAATTTCAGTTTTAATATTTCAATGTTTGTTAATGTTATTGTCATGAATAGCCTTCTCAAGATTGCAAATTATATTTCTATGGATGGTATTTTCTAAAGATTTGCTCCTTGCTGTGCAATACACAAAAATGATGGTTCTCATATCATGAATTCCCACATATGGAACTATAGAACAATGAAAGGAAATTTGGATATTTGGATAAGAATATTAGGAACAGAAATAATTATAAATAAGACTAAATAGGACAAAGATTGAATGATTATGTAGTCTAAATTTTGATGAGTGACTTGTGGATAATATGAGGAGTAAATGTCACTTTGAAATATTTTATTTTAAAAACATAGCTAGGATTATATTTACTATTAAATCTTTTTCTGTTAGGTAAGAAACATGCCAAATGTTATAAGCATTTATGTTTTCTTAGAATATAAAGAGTAATACTTTAGAAGGGACCCTTTGAATAAAGGACACACAACATGTTCAAAAGTACAGAGAACTTTTGGCACTGATCTTTCTAAAGAAACCAAGAAGCTATTTTGTAAATGCCTAAATCCATGTAATAAATGAGACTTCTATTTTGTCTAAAATATAAATGGTTAAAAGTGACCCATTTTATAATATGATTTAACTTATTCCTACATGCATAACTTTTCATTCAAACATCCCAAACCATGTACTATTATTAATATTTCTATCCATACATCCATACACATGCTGTTTATGTTTCTATCCATTCATCTATCCATGGCATTTATGTCTGTCACATTAAAAGAAATGGAATGCTCAGAATGAGTCAATACTTTCTTAGTGATACAACTATGTAAGAATTTCTCACTGGACTCAAACTTTGTTTTATTGGTGGAACTCTTTCTTCAAATGAAATCTTGTAGGTATCTTTTAACAAGCAAAATAAGTTGAACTGCCCTGGGAGTGAGGAAGAGAAGGTGGGAGGAAGACCCTCTCATTGACCACCCCTTTTCTTGGTCCTCCAAAATATATCTGAGGAATTTTTAGGGCTTAATGAAACACAGTTAGAAAAAGAGGAATATATAAATGCTCTAGTAAGATATAGAGTATACCGCATGCTTCATAAAGACTTTCTTCACAAAAGTGAACATATAAAGCCAATCATTTAGTGTTAACTCTAAGCTATTTGGTTATCTCATCTGGAATCGTCCTTCTAGAATCCCATATGGTTCTAGAAAGCCAATCTTTTAGAGTGTGTGCATGTAGTAAACAGGTGTATACATATGTGCTTCCTGGCTTTCCCCTCACTTTTGCAGTTGTCTCTCTCAACCTTCCTACTATACCCTGCATTCCAACCAAAAACAAATGCTTTCTGCTCCTTAAACATATTTTTGTTTTTCTACTTTTGTGTTTCTGAATCTGTCAGTCTCTGCTGGGGATTCTGCTCTGCCTCCACCATTCACAAATTCAGCCTTTTACCACTTGGGTATAAAGCTTTCTGATAATCACAAGTTTATCCTTCCTAAGTGTGCCCCCAATTCTAGCCTATGATACTTTTAATTTTAAGAGACTTACAAGTGCTTTTAATTTTTTAATTAAAAGAATTCTCTTTGGTTTTCTTAAGACATGTATCCTATTTTGCTTTTAAAATATAGATTTTGTGCATTTGTTCATCCCCAAACTAAATTACAAGTATATTCAGGTAGTTACATCGGGGAAAGCTGGTAGCCCCTCAGTGATGAATATAGTGCGGAATCTGTCAGAACTGCTTGTGGAGGGCCGTGGATAGAAATACTACCTGTTCTGTACAACTCTTCTTCCTACCCCAAACCCTAAACAATTGGAAGGAACAATCTACAGTCACTGTGCAGAACAAATGAGTAAACATTACCAGTTTGAATTAATAAAATTAAAAATCCCATCAGAATTCCTTGAGCACTTGCAGAATAGTCTATTAGCAAGAAAGTGTGCTGGAATAAAATACTTTAGAAAAATAGTCTTGCATTTCTTTCCAATATTTGGCCAGGGTGAGGCTAGACTATGTAAGAGGGGAAAGTAATGAAGGTAAGTGTGATCTCTCTCTGGCTCAGTGAAGCCTCTGAATCCCAAATGCAAGCAACCTTGATTACTTACTCTCATAGAAATAAGGCAAGATCAAAGAGTTGAACATCAAAATATTCTGGAAAGTTACAAAATATCCCTTCTTCTCTTCCCCCCTTTTCTTTTTGCTTTCTGTTCTCTTTTCTGTTATATTTTGTGCCTCATGAAGGAGGAAAAGAGGCCACAATGAGATGAGTCAGGGTTTCCAGCATCTCAAAAGCAGTCACTGCCCGAGCTGAAGCGTTTCACTGATGCAGACTCCTGTTGTGTAATCAATCCTTTCACTGGGCACAGGAAGGAATATTGCTAGTGTGGCTTGGCTCACATCACCCGCTCTCCATCAATGCCATCTATTGCTTACTTACTTTGAAAATCCTAAACCATGCAAAGTACTAAACAACAATGGCTGGGAACCATATTACTCCATTTCTGTGGTACCAACATTTCCTTTTGATTGTGAAATTATTCATGTCAACATAACATCTTAATCATTTCATACTTAAAAAGTCAATCTTAAGAGTATACAATCCTAAGAGATTTACTTGATTACTGGAATGTTTTTATTAAGTTTGGCCCTGTTTTAAAATGTGACTAGAAAGTCTAACATAGAAATTCAATAATGATCTATGATTTCATGTACTGAAATGTTTTTCTTTTCATGTTTGAAATGAGATGAACTTACAAACGGTTAATTAATCTTGAATAAATTTTAATGTGATGGAAAATCCTATGGTTTTTAATAACTACTCATTTTCCTACTTTTTCGATCTTCATGAATATTTATAGATAGATAGATATAAGCACTAATTATGCATCAGCCCATATAGGTATCATAATAGCACTTGATGAGGACCACATGGTTTCTACTCACTAGGAATTTGCAACCTTCAACAGAGAATTCACTAAAATGTTCAGGGATAAAGTCGACATGGTTAGTAGTTGCTTTTTCCTGGATAACTGAGCAAAAAATGTTGCCTGAAAACTTTTACAAAATACATCCTTATTCTTTCCTGACTTAATAAATAGAGGCTGCAGATCAAAATGTAACATCTCCTTCAGGTGATCATCCTGAAAATGAGTTCTCATTTTGCTGTGATTCTGAAGAGATTATTCTAAAATTCCAAGGACATTTTTATTTTTAAAATACTTAATATCATTTTCCTCTCTTTTAATTAATTCTTAATTCATTAAGAAGAGTTACCATAGAGCGAGGTCAGGAGAGTTGACAGTGCCCTGAGATCTGTGGGTAATGCAGGAAAAGTCCCTTTACTGTCGTGACCATTCCTGCTTTGTAAAGAGGGTCAATAATAAATCCATACAACACACTTCCTAGGATTATTGTAAGAGTAAAATAATGATAATACTAATATAAACTTCTGGGAAAAAAATACATAAAAGTTACTATTTTATTTTTTTAAATCATAATAATATGCTATAGTACAGACTCTGCTGCCCAAGCATTTTACAATAATTTTATTTGGACAGACATTTCCCAGTGAAGTGGCTGAGAAAGTTTCTTTTTGTACTGAGGCCAAATTATGATGGATCACTCATTGCAGAACTCATTGTTTAATAAACTTTTACTTTGTGTTCTTCTGGTAAATTTGAATTAACTGCTCTAGAATAACCAACTTTAAAAAACATGTTATTTATATCAAGCTAAAAGCTATAGTCAATAGGGCAAACTATTCATTTTATTAAATTACGAAAATACATGTCTTGTGAGCATAATTTTCTGATTTCTTACTATGACTTTATCTGAGAACATCTTCTATTGGTTATTTTCTAAAATCTTCTTATATTATACTTAAGTTTTATGTTAAAAAATTATCGATTTATTTGAGAATGGGTTATATGTGTATGATTTTAGTTAGTAACAATGTTTTATTGCTGTGGACATATACCA
This sequence comes from Indri indri, assembly GCA_004363605.1. Classification (NCBI taxonomy): domain Eukaryota; kingdom Metazoa; phylum Chordata; class Mammalia; order Primates; family Indriidae; genus Indri; species Indri indri. Next base: position 15,483 of record RJWJ010011957.1, read on the forward strand.
TTAATAGTATGGCAGCAAAATCCATTTTTACATATATAGAAAACTTTTTTTTCCAGAATAGACTAAATTAGTGAGTGATCCAACTTATAGCATTTTGTTAGTCTTAGTAGATAATACATGTAATTGATACAAAATAGCACACAAAAAAATAGATTTTCCCTTTACCCTTATACCTTTAGTCATAGTTACCTGTAGGAACTAAACCCTATTGTTATTAATTTCTCAGCTATCACTCAAGAGATTATTTTAACGAAACTGAATTTTAATGATTTCAGATCTCTATACTAACCCAGTCTAAGTTAATATTGTAGGCCAGTGTATAGGGCAGAATTTTCCAAAGGATATTCCTTAGAACATAAGTCCCTCAAAGTGTTCTACATAATAAAAGTCCAATTATTCCAGTTCAGTTGCAATATGGAAAGTACAACATATTCCAGACTGTACTTTACAATTTAAATTACATATCTTAGAGGTGCTGAGTTTTTCAGGTAAGAAATATGTCTAACTGTAACTTAGAGTTTCTTAAACTTATTTTATCTCAGAACACTTTTTTTCCTCCATTCTCCTCCCCGCCTCCCACCCCGTTGCCCAAAAACACTAAGAAACAGCCTGTAAAATTCATCTGGATTAGGTAAAACTAAAGAAATCTGAATAAATTTTTGGCTTTAGTTAATAATGTATCAATATTAGTTCATTAATTGTAATAAACATACCATACTAAAGTAAGATTTTAATAACAGGAAAAACTCAATGTGAGGTATATGGCTCTCTGCACTATCTTCTCAATTTTTCTGTAAAACTAAAACTGTTTTAAAATAAATTTTATTATAAAAAATTAGTTTGAAGATGCAAATGGAATATGAAATAACACTAAGATGAGAGTTAAGAAACCTGACTTCTATCTTAGCTCTACTGAGTTGCTTTTGGGAGACCATGGTCGGGTCACAAAAACTAAATCACTGAAACTTTCTTTTTTTCCCCATTCACCATAAAATGTTATCAAGATATGAATGAGTTAGAAGTCATCTGTTTCTAATTTTTTATTCAGAAATTCAACTTCAGCTTATTAATTTAATTTAACAAATAGTTTTAGATAGCTATAACATACTAGCTAATTTGAGTGCTTTAAAAGAACTTAAAGTATTAGTTTTCTGAAGCAAATTAGAGTCTTCTCTATTACTACTAAATATAGAATTAGTTAAAATCAAGTCTTATCTAACTATTCATTTATGGAAAAATCAATAATTTATGAAAAATACATGGATAAATTTTATAGCAGCAAAGCCAAGGTAAATTTAAGCAAGTGTTTATCTAAATGACTACATATTTGGGAGGGCAATCAAATCTTCATTATCTGGCAGAAGATAACTGAAGCAATAATCATAGAGAGTATATTTGTGGACAAATTCTATAAATCAATAAAACATCTACACACCAAATATATTTGTAGTAACCAACAGATGGCAAGAGTTATCATCTTGGAGGCCCCATCCCTCACACCACATATAGCAGTGCTTGTGGTGTATTCTAACACCATAGAGAAAAGGACTTTGGTAGAACTCAGATAAGAAAGTGATGAAAGAGAAAGGAGGCATGTACCTCTTTAATTCAAATCTCATGAACACAGAGATCTTTACCAAGAAGTTATTTAACATCCCAGTATGTTTTGGCAGACAATTCATATGATCCTAAATCAAAGTACTTGTATTACTTTTAAAGTTTTGGATAATATTTGTGAACTGTACTCTGAAATACCAGATTATTAATAAATATATTTATATCATATTTTTATTAGTTTTATAGTTTTCTTTTAACCATTTCTGGATAATCTGTGATTTCCTTCTTATCTATTCCTCACTGCAATTATGCCAGTTAATTAAGGGTTGACTGTAGTTGAGTCCGAAGAAATTAGTTTTACTATATTTTCAACTCATTTCTGTATTTGACATGTGTCCTCTACATACATTATCAAAGTTTTCCTTAATAATATTTGCAACCATTTTTTGAACTAGAAATTGCACTCATTTGAATTACTTACTTAAGCCTTCCATTCTTAAACATTTACTTCATATAATATTAACTAAATAAACGTAGGATATGTGGTGTTCTTTGTCTCTCTAGTTGAAATTGCTATTCTATTATTGGTAGGTTTTTTGACAGATCATACAGTACTTGGTTTTTGCAAGTTATAGTAGTATGAAATTAAAGATATTTAATTGACCCATTTTAAAAGATTTTTCATAAAAACAATCTCTTTTACAATTTGGAGGTGTTATAAATTATTGTTGTTACTTATTTTCCTTATACTTTATTATACTACGACAATTATAATTAATGTTTTCTCATAATAAAAGCAAAACTTATGTATTGGCTCCTATACTATAATTAACTATTTTTACAAATGCATGTTTTGTTTTAATTCTATCTCCAATGAGATATATTTGACACTTTTCTCTGTGCATAAGTAAAAATATTCATTTTCTTTTATGGCTAGGGTGCAATACGGAATAGAGCATGTAATTTAGATTCTTACTACTTAAGTTTGACACACTTTTCTAACATTTATCATCTATGACTCTTTGTGCCTCAGTCTCCCGAAATATAAAATGGGTATAAAAATACTAACAACCTCATTGAATTACAATAAGGATCGAATGAAGTAAAGCATGTAAAACACTTGAAAAGCTGTTACATTGTGGTCTTTCATAGTATTAGCTATCATTGTTTTTGTAGTTGATGTTATTCTTCATTATCCCCAGAACCCTTATGAGCTATTTTTCCTTGAATTAGGTCTTTTTAAATTTTTTTTCTATTAAAGATAAAATGTATGTGTCATAGTTATTTGTCTTTTATCCATCTGATAAGCTTTACCATAAAATTATTCTACTTTATACCTTTAGTACAACTCTTGCTAAATTTCAGAAACTTATGAATTTGAATGTTTGCTACCAATATAAAAGACTAGGTGTTCAGATAATACCATGTATAATCCATGTATAATGTAATTCTGAGTAGTTTCTGCAGAGCAGGTCTGGTCCTGACAAATTCTCTCAGTTTTTGTTTATCTGGAAAAGTCTTTATTTCTCCTTCATATATGAAACTTAGTGTTGCAGGGTACAAAATTTGAGGTTCATAGTTGTTCTGTTTATGAAGACTGAAGATGGGGCCCCAATCCCTTCTGGCTTGGAAGGTCTCCATTGAGAAGTCTGCAGTTAGATTGATGGGTTTTCCTTTGTAAGTTACTTGATGTTTTCACCTCATGGCTCACAGGACTTCCTCCTTTGTGTTGACGTTGGCCAGTGTGATGACTATGTGTCTTGGTGATTTCCTCTTTGCAATGAGTCTCCCAGGTGTTTGATGAGCTTCTTGTACCTGCATGTCTAAATCTCAAGCAGGACCAGGGAATTTTTCCTCAATTATTCCCTCAAATAGGTTTTCCAGCCCTTGTGTGTTTCTTCATCACCCTCAGGGATGCCTATGATTCTTATATTTGGCCATTTTGCATAATCCCATATTTCTTATAGGCTTTGTTCATTCCTCTTATTTCTTTGTTCTTTATTTTTGACTGACTGAATTACTTAGAAAATTTTGTCTTCAAACTCTGAGATTCTTTCTTCTGTCTGTTCTCTTATATTCTTAAAAATTTCCATGGTTTTGTATTTCCTTAAATGAATTTTTCATTTCTAGAAGTTCTATTTGTGTGTGTGTGTGTGTGTGTGTGTGTGTTTGTGTGTGTGTGTGTGTTTTAATATATCAATGTCTTCAGTGAATTTTTCATTCATTTCCTGAATTGTTTCTCTGGTGTCTTTGAGTTGGTTTTCCATTTTCCCTTGGATTTCATTAATTTTTCTTGCAATCCATACTTGGAATTCTTTATCTGTCACTTCGATGTATTCATTTTGGTTGGTATCCATTGCTAGAGAGCTGGGGGTGTCCTTTTGCTCTGATTTTTCGTTTTTCCAGAGTTCTTGCACAGATTCCTTCTCATCTGCAGCAGCTGTTGCTTTTTATTTTTGGATTTTCTTTTGTTTAGATGGGGTATTCCCCCCCCCCCACTCATAAGGGTTTTGTCTGTAGTATATGTTGGGTAAGAAATTATGGCTTTGCTTGTGGGTGTTTTGATGGTGGTCTAGGTTCTGGATGGATGCCTTGGTTATAGACATCCTAAGTGTAGTGGTTTTTTCAGGTGCCAGTTCTTTGTAGGATATAGGAGTGGTGAGCTATGTGAGTTCGCAGATTCCCTGACTGCCCACTCACATAGGGAGGATGGAGGTCTTTGAAATCCTTTCTCTTTCCCCAGCTCTGTGGTCTTCTTAACAGTGTGGACTGTATTGGCACACCCAGTTTAATCTCTGAGACAGTAGGTTGTGCTTGTGGGTAAGAATCAACCACACCCTATAGGATTAAGTCAGTAAATGTTGTAAAGGGCTGTGTAAATTGACTTCCCTGTCATTAGGTGGCACTTGTTAGAAAGAACCAGCTGTAGTGCTGTTTTTGGGATCTGTCACCAACTCTAGCCCCTCAGCAGAATCACTTGAGCGCCCCACATGGTGAGTAGGGCCCTGGAACTTCCAGGCGAGTCCTTAATCTCCACCAGAGCAGAGGTGGGTGGGTGAAGGTATGAGGATTTGTAGGTTTGGGTCAGGTGAGCCTACCCTTAAGCTCCATAAAAGCTGGTAAGGTAGCTGTCTCAGTGGGGTCAAAAGTCTACTCCAGGCTTCTGGGGAAATCCACTTGGGAGGGGCTGAATTGTCCTTACCAAGCCAGAAAGTCTGCTTGTCAGGGAGGTGCTGTCTGATGTTCACAGTCTGGCTGTCAGCAGTGGGTTTCATTCTTCTTTCCTCTCCCCTGCTCTGCGGTCTTCCTCTGGAGTCTGCCAGTAGACAGAAGCTCACACTAGCTGAGCTCCCCCACAGTGGTGCTACAGGCTGGGAGCTTCCCTGTCCTGGGCTGACAGCACAGCCTTCCTGTGGGGGAGGGGGGATCCATTAGTGTGCTGCTTCTGGGACACACACTGTGTTCTCTTTTCAGTTCTGCCCATGAGTACTCCCTTGCCTCCCCAGATTAGTTCACAAATCTCCTCTCTGTGCCCCTGACCAACATGATTGAGTTCTGGGGGTATTGGATCTGGCCTGTAGGCCTGTCCCTGGGTCCCTGAAGATCAATCCTTGACCATGCCAGGGAGAAGCATGTTGGTCCCAAGTTGCCTATGGGTGCTCAAGCAGGTCCCTCTACTTTGGGGTGTGCCCTACTCTGATGGAGCAGCTGGGCAAGCAGCACCGGGGAGGGCTGGTGAGCAGGGAGCTCACAGTCCACACACCCCTTACTCCTCTGCAGGTCTTTAAGGGGAAATGCTTGAACCCCATTCTCAATGGAAGCCCTGTTATAGTGGATGCACTAACAGGGAGCAAGCAACCCCTCCTGAGAGCCCCAGCTCAACCGTCTCTCTGCACCCATGGGTGGGGGAGGAATAGAGTCTGGATGGAGGAAAGCTGGCACTGTAGTTGTCTCTGTCCCTCTCTCTGGAAGGCAGCCCACCTGGAATGTCCAGGCTCTGGGGTCACACAGATCCCCTGGGATCCACTGGCCCCTGTGGGTCCTGCATTTTGGGCCAGAGTTGGGAAGGTTGGGAACTGTTTGTGTGGGAACACGTGAGACAAAAACCGAGGGGCTGAAAACCCCTGGGGAGGAAAACGTGTACAGTGGGTGGAGAAGCAATAAGACACCGGCTGTCCTGGTTTGGGTCTCTGGTGAGAGGAAGTACCTGGTGCTTTCTCCTCAAGAAGCTTTTAGTTCATTGGCAGCAGCAGCTCTTGGGCTCATGAGGGTAGAAAAGCTCTCCAGCAGCTCAGGAATCAGAGATGTGAGGGAGGGAGAAACAAACCACCCACCTATCCTTTTCGTTGGACTCCAAGATTCGTGGGGGTTGATCTCTGCTGGTATCTTGTAGGTTCTGGCACCTTTCTCTCGGAATGGCACTTGATCTCTGTGTGTGTGTGTGTGTGTGTGTGTTTACCATTTAAAACTTTTCCTACTTTCTGAGAAGTTCTGGCCACTGATGTCTCTGGGCAGCCAAAGTCCTGAAGTTAAAATTAATCTGCACAATACTTTTATGTAGTGCACACATCCTATATGGAAGACTTTTGTCCCTTAGTTTTGTTTTTAATTTTTAATCATTGACTCAAAGTCCATAAGTGGTATGAAGCACGATTTAAATTTACGGGAAATAACATCCAGTTGGTGTAAATGATACTAATTAGAACAGTTATTGCAGAGAAGGCCATAGTGGCATATCCTTGCCAAAAAACATTCTTATTTTTCATGGTAGCAGTTTAATTTTCATTTGCATGTCTTATGCAAGACTGTCAAAATTAAGGTGAAGGCAAACAAGGTTCATTCAAAGTGAAGGAGTGTGTTGAAATAAATTAAAGTGTCAGAATAAGATGAATAAAACAGGCAACAGGGAAAATGTGACTTCAAGGGATTTTACACATTTTCTTTGTTGGGCATTTTGGAAATCTTCCAAACTTACATGAAATAAAGTCAAACTCAAGAGAGATTTGTAATTTATATACTTTATACTCTGGAATAAAGCAGTGCTAAATATCTCTGGTTCTGCTATATGGAAAGGCGAGCAGAGGAAGAAAAGAACATCAAGGTCATGCTTATTTCCTACTTCCCTCTTATCTCCCACTGGAAAGCATCAAACTCTATCTTGAGTCTGACAACACATATCCCTTTCATCTCTCATCCGATTACAACAGCCTCCTAACTGGTCTTCTAGAGTTCCACTCTTTCCCACTTTTAATCAATCCACCACAGAGCAGAAATGATCTCACAACGTAAATCAAAAAACATAATTCACTGTTTAAAACCCTGCAAAAGCTTCCCAAATCTCACAGAATAAATTCCAAACTTCCTTACTTTGGCATCCATGCTCTGTATGATCTGGAGCCTGTCTATCTCTCCATGCTAGGTAGGTGTGTGTATGTTACCTCCCTTGTGCACTTCTATCTAAACATGCCAAATTTCTTCCCACTTTAGAGCCTTTGCGTATGTACTTCTTTCTTCATGGAATACTTCACTTCTAAAAGGTGAGCTCTTTCTATAATAATTTAAAATATAAAAATTCATAATTTCCAGGAAAGCCTGATTAGAAGAGGTAACATTTGACAAATTGGACTATAAATGATGTGGAAGAATAAGAATTTTCAATCCCAGAGAAGTTTAAACAAAAAACAACAAAAAAGAAATATGAAGAGGTGAACAGTGGAGAAATATATTTGAGTAAATTCTGTAATTCTAATTGGAGACAAGAACTGATAGGTAAAGCATAAGGTAGTATTAAGAGTTAGAGCTGCTGAGTTTTGTTCATAGAAAAGAATATAATTTCCTTTGGGAAGGGAGGAAGGACATTATGACATTACGTAAGAGGAATATGGCTGGTGATAAATAAGAAAGAGTGAAGAATGTCTTCTACTGGGTCCATGGCTAGAGACACAGAGTCTCTGGTACAATAGCCTGGAAATAAAACCATGGAAAAGCTTAGGCAGCTGACAGACATTGAGTTTCACCTCCTTATTTACATTTAAAATTATAATTGTTAAATAAAATTACATTGAGCAAGAAACAGGCCTATAATAAATCTCATTGTTATTCCTATTGTTTATGACAATTGTGTGACTAATTATATGCCAATTACCATATATTCAGTTTTAAAAAAGCATTTAACCTGTCATCACATCTACAATAAGATAAAGATTTAACTTCCTCTCTTGTGAACTAAGAGGAATCCAAAATATAGTTTTTGTTATCTAGACTAGAAAATAACTAACAAAAAACACACCTTTGAGTAAATTGTGAATTTATAAAAAATAATTTAGTTAATATGCTAGTGTTCAAACAACTAAGCTAAAAAAAAGAAAAAGAAAATGGTGTTTTGTGCATTCAGTTTATTGGGACATTAATTAGTTTGTAAGGGTGAGAATAAAGAAAGAGTACTTTGTTTAACTTGCAGAACTATAGATTAATTTTATCTACAAAAAGAAATTAAATCATTTCATTATTTTGGGAATATGGCACTATTAATACTACAGTTTGGTTTGTTTGACCCCTTCAGATCTCCTATTGAAATCTGATCCTGAATGCTGGAGGTGGGGCCTAATGGGAGGTGTTTGGGTCATGGGGGCAGATCTCTCATGAATGGGTTGGTGCCACTCTTGTGGTAATACATTAATTCTCACTCTGTGATTTCCCACAAGAATTGTTTGTTAAAAAGAGCCAGGCACTTCTCTCCCCTCGCTCTTGCTTCCTCTTCCGCCAGGTGATCTGTGCACTTGCTGGCTCCACTTCACCTTCCACCATAAATGGAAGCAGCCTACAGCCCTCACCAGAAGCTGAGCAGATGCTGGTACCATGTTTCTTGTACGACCTTCAGAACCATCAGCCAAATAAATCTCTTTTCTTTTAAATTACCCAGCCTCAGATAGTCCTTTATAGTAAAATAATAGGACTAGGACAAGTCCTAGTCCTATTATTTCATTTTTATGAAACAAAATATTGACATTACATTACCTTATGGTAAACAGTAGGAAAACCAAATACATATTTAAAGTTTTCCTTTAAATTAGATTGTGAACGTAAGTTTTTGGGTAATGAATACCACGAAGCCCTGAATTGTTCAACACAAAAACATTTGGTCAATCACAACTCTTCTGAGTAATATTTAGTAGAAGTAGTAATAATTATAATCAGGAACTGGTCTGGGTCAAGTTTTCCAAAATTCCATGAGACATTTGGGTAAAAGGGGTTTTAAATTCAAACACATTTGAGAAGTGTTGGTTCAATAAAGCTAACATGCCAATGTGCACAGTGAATCTCAGGTGAGGGCTACAGCCTGCAAAGTTTCCCAAAAGCATATGACTAGGGAACCTGTTATTTGCCAGAGAATTTTCACCATATCAAGGAACTCCATGAGATCCTGCTCTATAATAAATTATGGAATTTACAAAGTTTGCTGTTTTGCTTTACCTTTATATCTCATTCACAGGATGTCCTCAAGTCCCACACCTTCCCCTACACCATATAATACACACACACACACACACACACACACACACACACACATACAAACACACACACATATATACAAATACACACAAAATATATATATATATAGTGTTTATATACATATATAAATGGAAAATTATGTGTGTATAACTGATATTTCCATCTCTTTCTCTGACATAAATTATAAACATATCTGACAATTAACATTTACCCTTCCTGGGCAGTGCCTCATGATCCAGTTGTTTTCGCCTGCCATCCTTCCCAAATCAAGTCTTAATATATGGTGCCTCCAAATAAGTTGTCACAGAGGAAAGCACCTAGAAAACTAAGATGATTTGGCAGATAAAGTTGGTAACTAATTAGGCATATATGATTACAATATTGTGGCACAGAAGCGGATAAATGTTACACAAATATATTTTATATATTTGTATTTTACATATTTAGATGTTTAGAGACATTAAAAGCTACCAGCAAAGTTCATTTTATTTTGTATCTGAATTTACCAATATTCATCTGTTGATTTTGAAGTCTTAAAAACACATGCACAATCTATGTAAACTGAATAAAAATACAAAATCCAACAAAGTAATGATTTTATGGGTGTACTGCATTTTCCCTTCTAAAATGACACAGCATAATGCCTAAGGAAGAGTACATCTTTATGTGCCAATATTCATGATGGTTGGTAATTTTGTAACACTTTACATACCTCTGAATAGTGAGTATTAACAAAAGAAGAAAAATTCAACTTATTTGGATTAGGGAAAAGAAAATTGTGAACTTGCACTCCTTTGTACTAATTTAGAAAATCCCTGAGCTGTCTAAATTGCTACTTACACTCTTAAACAAGAAGTCACAATGAAAATTTTCCCTTTATGCAAATAAGATAAACTGAAATAGATTCTTTTCAATTATTTTTCAGACAAGAAATTGCCAGGTTGAGCCTTAATAATGTGCTTTACAAAGTGATTGACTTTTAGCAGATAGATAATCTTTGTAAATCACATGGTACAGAATATAATCATAATACCTTAGACATAGTAATTATACAATAAATATTTACAAAATGAATGAGCAACATATATGGTATGCACTTTATATATAATCCTATACAATGTATATATAAGTCAGAGTAAGAATATTTTGGCTTTCCATTTGTTTATAGATTTAATAAATTTATTACATGAGGGAGATATCTAGTTTCACTTCTGATATGTAAAAACAGTCATCACTCCTACCCTTACAAGAAAATGCCGAACAAACTAAAAATCAATGACTTTTCTTGCACCAATTAGATAATTGAAGTTGCAGGGCAAATCACCACTCCAAATCTGGAGAGACTAGCAAGTCCAGAGAGTCACAACTGAGATCTGGTTACCTGGAGTAGAGGCCACTGGAGTCAAAAACTGGTAGGAGGAACACTTAAATGGGAATTTTAATGAATTGCTGGAGGCTTAATGTAGACTAGCATTTGAGTGAGAAACTCCTAGAGGCCACAGTCTTGGGGACCTCCACCCTTTCCTAGAGTTTAAGTCCAGGAACCCCATCAGGTTTTCTTGGTAAAGATCCAAGAAAGAGCTCCTGATTCTGGCAAGGGGAGGGAGAGTCATTATTGTGAAACGTGCCCAGAGTCTTCTCCATGACAAAGGCCCACTGTCCAGGGAGGAAGTAAGTCTTATCCCTCCAAGAATATGGATAATTATCATGTTCCTGCTTCCTCTATCTTTCTTATTTCACCTAAGAGAGAGAAAAAAAGCTATAACACCAGAGAAATGCTTGTAAAGGTCATAGTCCCACGATGAGCTGAATGATTAGGATTTAATCATAAAAACAGAGAATGTTTTTCTCACACATCATATCACACCAAAGGGACTACAGTATAGTAACTGGATTACAGTTGAAAGAGTTGAAAAATATGTATTCAGGAAAGCCAAAAGTTAAGAGGGGAGACAAAAACAGGACACCAGGGGGACTGGCAGTTTCTGACACCTACAACTACAACAAACATTAATTATAACAGACTTCTTAGCCATACTCACATAAATCCTCAAACTAAATCCCTATTCACTTCAGTTCCTATTACCTGATACATGCTCAGCTTTCAACGAAAAGTTACAAGGTCTGCCAGAAAGTGAGAAAAAGAACATAGTCTTAAGAGTAAAAGCAAGCATCATAATCAGACTTACATATGACATAGATGTCTGAATCTTCAGAGAATTTAAAATAACTATGATTAATATGTTAAGGTTGCTAACTAAAAAGGTAGACAATATGCCAGAATAGATGGGTAATGTAAGTAGAGAGATAGAAACTTCAGGAAAGAATAAAAATGAAATGCCGGAAATCAAAAGCACTATAACAGAAATGAAGACTATCTTTGAAGGGCTCACCAGTAGATTGGACACAGTTAGTGAAACCATCGGTAAGATTAAAAATAGGTCGATTAGAAACTACCTGAACTGAAACACAAAGAGATAAAAGAATGAAGAAATAAAATAGAATATCCAAAAACCATGCGACAATGTCAATAAGTATAATATATGTATATTTGGAATACCAGAAGGTGAAGGAAAAGGAAACAAAGCAGAAAAATTATTTGAAGAAACAATTGTTAAGACTTTTCTAAAATTAACGACAGACATCGAACCACATATCCAGGAGGCCCAGAGAACACTAAGGAGGATAAATACCAGAAACGAACAAACAAACAAACACACAACAAATCCCTAGATATGTCATATTAAAAAGTGCAGAAAACCCAAGTCAAAGAGAAAATTTTGAAAGAAGCCAGAGGATGAAAAATATCTTACCTGCAGAGCAGCACAGTAAGAATTACAATGAAATTCTCAATAGAAACCATGTAAATAAGAAAAGAGTAAAATATTTAAAGTATTGAAAGAAAGAAACCCACCAACCTAGCATTCTATATTCAGCAAAATTATTCTTCAAAAGTGAAGGAGAAATAAAGACCTTCTTAGTGAAAAAAAAAAAGACATAAATAGATAAGAAGACATTATAATCCAAACCATGCATGCACCTAACAGGAGTGTCAACATAGATGTGGCAAAATTGATAGAACTCAAAATAGACAAATCTATATTAGAATTGGAGACTATAATACCCCTCTTTCAGCAACTGATAGATCAAGCAGTCAGAAAGTCAGTAAGGATGTAGTTGATCTCAACGGAACTGTTAATCAACTTGATTTAATTGACATTTATAGAATCCTCCCCATCCAACCACTGCAGGGTATACATTCTTCTCAAGCTCACATGGAACATTCACAAAGAACACAATCTGGGCCATAAAACACACCTTAACACATTAGCAGTCTATTGCCTTAACCACTCAGCCACCTCATCCCACTAACACATTAAAAAGAACATAAATTATTCAAAGTATGTTCTTAAATCACAATGGAAATAAAATTAGAAATCAATAACAGAAAGATAGCTGAAAAAGCCCAAAACATTTGGAGATTAAACAATATACTTCTAAACACATGGGTCAAGAAGACACTCAAGAAAAATTTAACAATATTTTGAAATAAATGAAAATGAAAATGCAACTTATCAAAATTTGTGGCATGCAATGAAAGCAGTGCTTAGAGGGAAATTTATAGCCTTGAATGGATATATTTGAAAAGAAGATCTATAATAACCTAACCTATCTAAGGAAACTAGGGGAAAAAAAGCAATTTAAGCCTACAGCAAGTAGAAGAAAAGGAATAATAAATATTAGGGTAGAAATCAGTGACACTGAAAACAATGGAGAAAATTAATAAATCCAAAAGCTGTTTTATTTAAAAGATGAATAAATTATACTACATCAGACAATGTACATGAAAGTAACTTGTAAACTGTAAATACTTTATATAATATTCATTTATTTAAAATATGTTAAAAAAATCAGACAATTAGGGAAAGACTTAACACAATACAGAAGGTCAAAACATTGACAGCAAATCCACAGTCTTTTGAATATTGTATGAATGAGAATGTATTATAAAGATTTTATGATTAGATTTCTAGATGCCTGTCTGAATCTCCATTCTAAATCATTTATAACATGAGCAAAGAAAACTATTCTGAATTATAAAATGCTATTGTAAGTTGTCAGGTTGGAATAGTCAAATGTCAACATTAATAAAATTTACTTAGCTTTATTTTTCCTCTTTGGATTAACATTTGTGGAATAAGGCATGGAAAGCTGCCCTATTTTCCGCCTGTCGCACTAGGATTTGGGGTTGTAGATTGTGTGTAAATACAGATAGCTAAGCTTCAGCCAATGATTCTGTGTGGAAGATTTTCTTCTTTTTTTCTAATATTGTCCCTAAAACTTGCGAATGGGCAGAATGCCAAGCCTATTAATAAATCTTTTCATATTTATGGCCTTCTTTTTCAGTTTCCTATCTAAGAATATGTTGACTAGACCTGTGGAAAGCTGGGGTAAAAGAGGGCAAGACAATGAGGTGGAAAAAAGTCATAAAAAAATCTGTGTCCATACTCCTCAGCAGTGTGCCTAACAAATACCCAACATATACAAATTTTAATCTTGCACAGGCCAGGCTTGAACACTGATGGTCAATGAATCTATTATTGGCGGTAGCCTTTTCACTGCTGATTACATTATTTGTCCAATGGGTGACCAAATACTCTACTCTCAGCTCTACTTCTTTCACACTGTTTGGATTTGTCCCATAATTTTCATCTAGTCCTCAACTACTTTCATCTAGGTGCTCATCTTCAGTTATCTATATTATTGCAATGACCCTCCATTGTCCACCTCTCTCAACATTCCTTCTCATCTCAAACTTCTCATGTACTTTCTGTTCCCAGCTTGGAATGGTTAGTTTTGTGTATCAACTGGTGAGGTGTAAGAGCACCCAGTTATTTAATCAAACACTAATGTAGGTGTTACTGTAAAGTTATTCTGTAGATGCAGTTAACATCTGCAATCAGTTGACTTTCAGTAAAGGATATTACCCTCAAAAATATGGGTGGGCCTCATTCAATCAGTTGAAAGGCCTTAAGATCAAAAACTGAGGTTTCCAAGAGAAGAAGAAATTCTGCTTTAAGACTGCAGCATTATCTCCTGTCTGAGTTTCCAGACAGCTTGCTTTCCATACATATTTCAGACTTGCTAGCCCACAATCATGGGAATCGATTCCTTAAAATAAGTCACTTTTGTATATGTGCACACACACACGCACACACACCCCTTATTTCTGTGTATCTGGAGAACCTTGATTGATACATGGCCCTCTATTTGGTCTTTTATTCCTCATTACTTCAGTGACACTGAGGCAATGCTTAGTTCTTTGGCATTCAAGAGCCAAGGAGATGGTTGATGCTACTAGAATAATCATGCTCCATGATCTTTTTTTTTTTTTGTCATCTGATTTATATAACAATGGGAAGATACATTTTCATATGTTGAAAGTCCCAAACAATGAATTCTGTTCTTAGTTTCATTTCCACTACTAATTAAGAAATTTTTAATGAATGCTTGTTTTTGAAGGTTTCAAGATATACACTACACATTAGTATACATCTGTAGTCTACCTAAGAATGAAAAAGAAATTTTCACCAATGTTTATGATCTATATAAATAAATTTTTATAGAGTTCCAGGTGTATTAAGTCAATATACTACATAACTACAAATTTGAAAGTTATTTTCAAATAAAAATAACATTAACAATAAAGGTAAACATTTATTACTATGAGACATGCATTATGCTACGAGTTTTACATGAATTATCTCATCCAGTACTAAACAAAACAAAACAAACAAAAACTATCAACTAAGACATTTCATTATATCCTTTTAACAGAGGGGAAAATGAAGTTTAGCGATATGAAGTAATTTGCCAAGGGTCAAAATTGCTGGTAGGGAATAGAGCTTGTGTTTCTATAGTCTGTATTCTTAATTGTTACTTAATCAAGATATGATTTTGACTGAATATAGCCCATTTCACTTTTCCAAACCAGTGACTATGTGTTGACATTGTTCTAGTTATTGAAGAACAGAGGCCAGTGGTACACAATTTTTCAGAACTATTTCTAGGATAGAACAGTAATGCGATGGGCAGATAATCAGACTAGCACGATGAAAGGCAGCATTTAATATGGCCTTTTGAAGCAGAAAAGCACCAGGAAAAATAACAGCAACTATCTTTCAATAACTTAATTCATAATGAGTTATAGCAAAAAATCTATAATTTACAGCAAGCATCTAAATTAAGAAGAAACTGTGGTGCTGTGAACTGATTTTGATAGTAATATGTATTCATTGAATTGTATTGTTTGTTACTGCTATAGAATATTAGGTGCTAAATAAATGTTGGTTGCTCTTATTATTGCCATCACTAGTATTGTTATCATGAACGTGGGCATTTCCTTGTATTATAAAGAGCACATCTTAGAAAATCACATCAGAGATCCACTAAGCAAGGGTGAGAACCACTGTTGGTTGCTTTGGGCAGAGAATAAAGGTGACAAGCTGTCAGACAGAAAAGCAAATGAATGAGCCAGAAAGGTCAGAGAAGAACTGTAACAGGGAGCTTCTTTTAGACATTTCAGACATGAAGTTGATTAATTGAGAAAGGAAACTAAAACTCACACAGACAGACCAATTCAGTCTACTGGCCCCCAGAGTCACATTTACATTTCAGTCAGAGAGTGTTGTGCCAAATTATTCCATCTCTAGAACCTCACCCAGCTATGTCTATTATCTTACTAACCAGGAATTAAGGGTTGGATCGTCTGGATTTCCTAAAGGAACACATGCCAAGGGCAGGGGATATCTTAGACTAATCCCACTACTGATTCAAACAAACTTTGAAAAAAGAAATAACAAGCTCCTGTGAAAAGTCAAGTTTTCAGCTTTTGAAAATCAGTTGTTACATTCCAGGAGGGTGGAGTGACGGTGGAGGGAATCACAAACCATGCCTCCGCCCCTCTGAACAAAGCCCAAAGGAATTACCAATGGGCCCGGAACACATGATACAACGCAGAATTATAAGAACATCCTCATGGTTTTCAACTGAATTTATTACTTTTAATTTACCAATGCTATTGTAATGAAATAAACAACCCCCCCTTTGATATTAATTTGTTGCACAATATAGAACCACGGCCAATTTCTCTTTGCTGAGTATTTCCCAAAACTATGAACAAATTAGAATGATTCTAAAAAGATGCTTACTTTTGACTTTTTTGTTTCTCCCAACCAGTAGGTCAAAACAAGTGATATAAAACATTCCACAGAGGTTCCAAATACGGTATAATGACGTGTTTTATTCACAAAACGTCAATGACTCTCCCATTTACTTCTCTATCCATTCCAACTCCTTCTTGGTATAGTTCAGTAACTCTCAGAGTTTACCTGTACGTTCCTTAAAGTTTTTAACAACTATTTTTAACTTCACAAGCCATATGTAAATGTATTTAGATTTATTTCAGATAACGCTAAAATTCCCTTTGAGGCACTCTTCTCCACCAATTCCAGCCCCTGCTTGCACCAGAGATAGCCACTCAACAATTTATATGTAACCTTTCTGCACATTTATTTATGTCCCAATAGAAAATATTTGGTATTTTTTGTTTTTACTAACTGCTGTTATAATGTTTGTACAATTCAGCAACTTAATTTTATTAGACCGTAAGAAATTCTAGGGCACACACATTCATTTATAGAGGTTAAAAGATTAGTGAAAATAATCCTGGACAAGCAGCAGGTTCTAGGCCTGCCCGATCAAATAAATTTTGAGTATGTCACTAACCTTGCTATTCTCATTTTTGAATAACCTTCCCCATTATCCTCTCTCACAGAGTTTGTGTAAAAACTAAATGAAGTAATATGTATGTGTATGCTTTGAAAATGGTACAGTCTTATATATAAGATATTATTCTTAAATATTATCTGGAAAATATCACATAGTGCTACTATTCTGGAAGTATATACTATAGGTATTTAACTTAAAATTTTAACTAAGAGGTGTCACAAGAATATTTTAATATTAACATTTTTAGCTAGTGACATAGTCATTCCTAAATGTGAACGCTTCATTGGAAACACTTTGAAATATTAGGTCAAATGTTTAATCATGAGGAAATATATTCACATGCACACTCACATTATTGAATTGATCATTTACAAATCTAATTCCATTTTTACATCCATAAGTTTCTGTGCTTGATTCCCCAGAATAAATTAACAACCCAAATACATTAAAACAATTAGAATGACTAAATCAGAAGATGTTACAAAATTATGACATTGTAAAATATCGAAAAACTCATCCCAAATCTCTTGTATGTGATGTTCAAAGGAATTATTTTGGTAAAAACAACTGACAAATGATTACAGTTTAAATTACCTTTTTTTTGACACAGGGTCTCACTCTGTCTCCCAGGTTGGAGTGCAGTGGCGTCATCATAGCTCACTGCAACCTTGAATTCCAGGGCTCAGGTGATCCTCCTGCCTCAGCCTCTCAGGTAGGTGGGACTACAGGCACATGGCACAATGCCCAGCTAATTTTTTCTATCTTTTGTAGAGACAGGGTCTTGCTTTTGCTCAGACTGGTCTTGAACTCTTGGCCTCAAGTGATCCTCCTGCCTCAGCCTCCCAGAGTGCTAGGATTACAGGCATGAGCCACCACACCTGGACTTAAATTACAATTCTTTTTAAGTAGAATGATCTCTATAAGATATAAGCCTGAAAGGTTTGCATTTTAAGAAAATTAAAACATTGGGATTCTTAGAGGAAATGGTTAAAAAAATTCCTTAGTCTCTGAATTAAGGTATAATATGGTTAAGTTTGGTTATAGATCTAATATGTTACTGGGCATACTGATTTCTCTTTTTACTATAATAATTAAACACCAAATGAAAAGATTGCTCTATAACGCCCCTCTTTTTTTTTTTTTTTTTTTAGGTCTTTTCATGAATAGGCTCATCAATAATGAACTGTATCACCTCTACCTTTAATAAAAACCTCCATCTATTTGTTTTGATTGCCTTTATTATGTCTTATTCACTGCTTTCTTTTTTCTTTCTTTTTTTGCTGGGGATTGGTAGGGGGTTTTAGGGAAGTGACTGATGTTTATGAATCTTATTTTCCTTTATTTGAAATGCATTACCTCATACTATTTCTTCAGATTCTCCAAGTTTGACTGAATACTCAATTTTTACTTCTCAACATTAAGACAGAAAAGAACCATGGGAAAGTCCTGACATATACACATATGTAAAAAACATTACAAGAAGCCATTAAATTTGTATTGGTGGGGGGAGTGTCAACGTGATGGTAGCAAGATAACTCGGAGATGAGTTAAGATCCTGAAATACAAGACAGAGTGCTTCACAAGTACATTCATGTCTGAGAAGGAAGGTGGGGCACATGGAACATGTATCTAATGTCTACCTTTTAGATGCCAAAAGTGAAGGCAAACAGTAAGAATATTTGGAGTCAATTTAGTACAATTCCAAATTATTGGAGTGATCGTACACATTTAACGAATTGGTAGAATAAAGTCCATTATAAAACTCTAATTGTATAAACCAGAACAATGAGTCACATAACAGTTTTAAGACCTGTTTTAATGTCTTAGTTTGTGCCAATTTTTCTAAATAGAGAAATTTTGACCACCAGCACTTCAAAAAAACTAGTTTTCCCTCAAAGGAAAGAGTAAAAAATAACACAATGATGAATGCTCCAACTACGTAGACATAAATGGGAGAAATGAGAATTATGAATGTCCATTTTATAAATTAGGTAAATAGTAGAAGAAGCAATGGAATCAGAAGACCACAATGTTCCAGATCTAACTTCAGTACAGTGAAACATTCTGGATCATAGTTTCTTCAAATGTAAAATGAGGGGGTTGGACTATATATCCAATGTTCTTTATAACCTATGATATTTAGTGGGGAAAATTTCATAACTATAGAAGGTTTTATAGACCTGTGATTTGAATGCCAAAAACGGTAAGCTGGGAAATTTTCAGTGGTTCATAGATTATTTATTGCTGTCAAATCTTTTTTTTCAAAAACCATTTTTTGTCTGGTTACAGAAATAATTACATGCTCTCTGCAGACAATGTGGATAATACAGACAAAACCAAGCAAGTAATGTCACTACCCAAAGATAACCTGAGCTGTTAACATACATGTTTTCATATATATAGTCATATGAATTACCATAATTTATTGAATCCAGTGGTTTCCAACTTTTTATTTGTATGAGCAGAATTTTTTTTTCCTAAACAAAATCTCACATGGAACCCTAATATGTAAAACACATAAAAGTGAAACTGTTCTGGTTAAAGTGGTGATGAAGGGCTTGGGGCTTTTCTGAGAGGTCAACACATTCCTATGGAATCCTATACTCTGAGAAGTACTGTTTTAAAACTATTGACTTACCCAATTCCCTAATGTTGGACTTTTAAATTGTTTCCTTTTTTTTTTTTTTTTTGCTATTATTAATAACATTCACTGTCTAGGGAATGGACACACTTGTAGCTCTGACTGGGGTGGGGAAAAGATAATATATGTAACCTAAACATTTGTACCCCTAATATTTGAAATAAATATATATATATATATATATATACACACACATATATATAAAATAAGGAAAAAAATGACATTCAGATCTTTGTGTACATTCTGGTATTTCCTTAGGGATAGAGTCCTGCAGATGGAGTCCTGCATGTCAAATGATTTTAAGGCACTCATTGTCATGCCAACTAACTCTGCCAATCACTTCTCCCCAAACCATTTGCCACAGGAGGCATCCATTTTCTATTTGGCTTTTTAGTGGTAGCTAACCCCAATCTAGTATTTGAAACAGATTCTATTTCTCTCTGATATATGTCCTCATCTTTTGTTTCTCTTCCTCATGATGCCAAATATTACTACTGAGGTTAAATAAATGTCCTCCTCGAAGCACTAATATTTCCCTTTCGTTAAACGCCCTCACGTACCTATTGAAAGAGCCCTTTGCTGCCTTTGGACAATGATCTGTCAAACAGTCGCCTTCTATATGGAGGTGAATAACCAAAGGCAGAGAGTTCCTTTTGGAGGGGAATACCTTTGCTACTTAGCACTTTAGGACATCACATCTTATCAATAATTCCATGACAGGTCCTAAGTTTAATTCTTGTTTAGTCTGTACCTAAATTTTGGTTAAAATATGTTCAAAGCAGCTTCTGACCCCAGATTCCAAAAAATGGATGGTTTAGGGAAGATTTTCAAGTAAGAAGAGACCTCGGAGATCATCTAATTTATGCTTATAATTTTAATAGATGATGATACTGAGGCCCACAGTGGCTCCTTCTTTAAGTCAATTACGTACTTCTACAAAGTGGTAGGTAGTCTGCTGGGTAGAGGCCAAATTGTGACACAGACACATTACATACATAGTCTCTGTACCCAGGGAGTTTACAACCAAATGGAAGAAACAGACAAAGAGATTAACAAATACTATACCACAAGTATGGCAGATGCTATGGGAGAATAAGGCAAGGCAGGTAGGTAGACAAGACAGGTTGGATAAGTTAGATAAGTTTTCTGAAGAATGCAACACTTGTACTATCCTTTGAAGGCAGTAAACAGGTCAATGAGATAAAGAAATGGAAAGGCAAGAAGGCATTCCAGGCAAGGGTAATGAGAAAACACTGGAGGATTGTGGAGTTAGTATTCAGCATTATAAACAACAAACATTAAAAAATGCATGGACATGAGGTCAGAGGGGGACGCAAACGCAAATGCCACAAGTTACAAAAAGGGGTGAAACTCCTGAATGTCCTTAAAGAAAACAGTCAATATAGCCAATTGCCACCATGTGAAGGAATAATCTTCTAATTTCAAGAGAAGCCAGAAATCTCTCAATTTTTAAATTAATGATGGTACCAAATTTAAAAGATTTTAATGCACAATGCAAACTAGACCAAAACATGTATTGGAACTGAATTCTGCTAATAGCCTGCCACTTTACAACCTCAGGACTAGAGAGATAGACAAGGCACAGCTCATGAAAGCCTGTGTGTACTAAACTAAGGGTTTTGAACTTTATCTTGCAAAAAACTGTAGGGACTCATTGAAAGACTTGAAGATGATTAACGTCTTAGAAGGCTCACTCTGGCAGCTGTGTTGGAGTTGGTCTTGAAGGAAGCTACGTAAGTAAGAAGGGCTTAAACCAAGGCAGTGTTGGGTATGGAAAGAAGACAGATTTGACAGAGGTTAAAAAGTCATATAGTTTAGTAAATGGCACAGTTGAAAACTGAACCCAGGTCTCCTACCTCCTTGCTTGATATTATTAGAACTATAACACTGTTGTAAGATGCCTTTTTGAGTGGAATACTATTTATTTTGCAATTCATATGATAAAGTGATATAATAAAGGGGATATTCTTTACAAACATTAGCTAGAAATGTTAGAATTTTTTCCTATCGATACCATTAGTGTATATAGGTAAACACTGCAGTAAATAAATATTATGAAAAAATAAATCCTCCAGGAAAGAGTATATAATAGGGACATCATGAAGAGATAGACAACAGGCATAGACACTGACCATGAATAAAGTCGCTCATACCAGGCTTCATTTGGCTAACTTTCTATGCCAGTTTACAACTAAACAATGTATAAAGATATTGCTGTGGTTTGAATGATGGTGTTTCCTTCAAAATTCTTGTTAAAACTTAATCCCCAATGTGCTGGTATTAAGAGGTGGGGCCTTTTGGGGAAGTAATTAAGTTGTCAGGGCCCTACCTTATGAATAAGTTAGTGCCTCCTAAAAGGGCTTGAGGGAACTTGATTAAGCCATATTTTGCCCTTCTGCCTTCTGCCCTGTGAGGATATAGCATTTGCTTTTTGCCATGATGCAGCAAGGAGGTCCCCACCAAATACTGAATGCTGGGCCTTGATCTTGGACTTTCAAGTCTCAAGAATTGAGAGAAATAAATTTCTATTGTTTATAAATTACCCATTCTGTGGTATTTTATTATAGCAGCACAGACTAAGAAAGTTATAAATTATTTAGTAAAGGAACAGAAAGTTCTTATTCTATTCCCATCTCAAAAATTCTATGTCTAAAATTTAATCAATTTATAGGTTACTAGATTATCTGCATTGTAGTTAATTTCTACATACTTGGTGGGCGTGAAGACTACAGCTTCTACTTGGTTAGTACATTTTTGTTTTAGTTCAATGAATAACTGAGCCAGACAACAAGCAAGTCAAATGGAAAGTGAAGTCATTAGGTGGGGTGAAGTGATGTCAAATCTGAATGTTTTCTCTCTTAACCTTTTGGATAGAAGATTGACTCCATTTGTCTGACTAGCAAATGAGTGTATAAAGAAGCATTTGTTAAATAGCTCTGTGAATAATAAAATTTACTCCTGTTACCTAATTATCAAAAAGCTGAAAATACTATATTTTTAAATATATTATATACTTGTAAGTCTGTAATAATGTAGCTAAGCAATTATTTATTATATTATGACCCTCTACTCTGCTTATAGTAAAGGTGTCAACATTTACTTATGGCAGTGGTACTAAACCTTCAACCAATGTTGTTTTGTGGTTCCTTATTTTAAATGGATATAGGAGTGTGTTGGTGCTAAGAATATGCTAAATTTACACAAGTCTCTATCCTATCAGTAGGAATGGATTATAGGTTATACGCAGTAACAAATGCCCCAACATCTCAGTGGCTAGAAACAATGAAGCTTTAATTTTTCATTTATGCTATATGTCCATTCTGGGTGGCCTGGGGGGCTCCACTCTGTGCTGTCTCCTTATTCCAGGACCTATCATGACAGGGCAGCCACCGACATTGTCAGCTGCTATGACAGAGGGAAAAAAAAAATTCCCTGGCTTGGAAGTTACACATGTCACTTTTAATCAAAACTTGCTGGCAAGAACTAATCTCATAGTCTTACTCAACTATAGCTATGAAGTGCAATTTTACCACGTGCCCAGAAGGCAGAGAGCTAGAAATATGTGGTGAACAGAACTAATGACTATCACAGCTACCCAAATAATTGCTCTATTATGGTTTCATGTATCTTTGTTTTCCCTACTTGACTAGACTCTAAAGTCAGAATCTGCGACTTAAACGGTTCCCAACAAATTCTTTTGATTCATTGATTATACATGAAGAGTTCAATCTTCAAGTGTTTTTTAAATAAAGTAATTATGCCCATTTAGGACTTTCCTCCTAAAACCCAATGCTATATATATACAAATGGTCCTCAATTTATGATGGGGTTATATCCTAATAAATCAATCAGTTGAGAATATAAGTTAAAAATGCATTTAATATACCTAACCTACCATCTTAGTCTATTTTCTGTTGCTTATAATAAAATGCCTAAAACTGAGCAACTTATAAAGACAGAAATGTATTTCTTACGGTACTGGATGCTGGAAAATCTGGGATCGAGGAGCCACATCTGGTAAGGGCCTTCTTGCTGGGGAGGACTCTGCAGAGTCCCAAGGTGGCACAGGGCATCGCATGGTGAGGGGGTTGAGTGTGCTAGCTCAGGTCTCCCTTCCTTTTCTTATAAAGCTACCAGTCCCATTCCCATGATGACCTACTAATCCACTAATCCAAGAATGCATTAATCTCTTCATAATGTCCCTCATTACCTAATCACCTCTTAAAGGCCCCACCTCTTAATACTGACACATTGGTGATTACATTTCAACATGAGTTTTGGAGGGAACAAGTATTCGAACCATAGCACCTACTAGACACCACAGCATAGGCTAGCCTACCTTAAACATGTTCAGGACACTTTCAGTACAATATACAATAAATTACATGAGCTATTCAACACTTTATTATAAAATAGGCTTTGTGTGAGATGATGTGGCCCAGAATCTCAAAAGAGCATTGTACCACCTATTGTTAGTCCAGGGAAAGATCAAAATTCAAAATTCAAAGTATAGTTTCTATTGAACGTGTATTGCTTTTGCACCATCCTAAAGCTGAAAAATCCTATATTGAACCTATTATAATTTGGGGACCATCTATATTTAAATGCAGTTCTGGGATAATACTAAAATTGTCAGGGATAGATGATACAACAAAATAGTTCAAATGAGTTGAGAGCTCAGAAAGAAATCAATTGAGTATTAAATCCAGGTATAATCCACAAAACAGATATTTAAAAACTGACTGTATTCATTTTTCCACAGACGTTATAATCCATTAAAGAATAAAGCATGTAACTGACACTACAATAATACTTCTCTTTACCTTTATTGTATTTGCTGCTTAAAGCTCCACATTAGGAACCACTCACACATTGTTGAAGAGAAACACCCACTCACGTTGTGTGTTCTCACTTTAACATCATAGTCATAAATCCCAAATGTCTAGAACTGTTAAATTTTTATCTCTAGACCTCACTTCTCCCAAAAACTCTGATTCATACGTCTTGCTATCTCTGCTGTGATGTCTGTTACGTTTTTAAAACTTAACGTAGCCTAAACGGAACTTTTCATTTTTCTGCTCTGCAAACCTGCTTCTTTCTCAGTTCTTCCCCTGTCTGAAAACTGCACCATTCACCCAGTTTCTCAGCTAAAACACAAGAATTCTCCTGATTCCCCTCTCTCCCTTATTCTCCTCAGCCAAACTGAGCAGCAAGTCCTGGCAACCTTACTGCTAAAACACCCTCTGGATCTAGGAATTCCTCACTGTTTCCCCAATTAGCCTACGCTAATACAGAGTCTCACCGGGACTACTGTAAAACCTCCTCACTGATCTCTCTGTTATCACAAACTTGCCATTTTCAAATCCATTTTCCATATGTGGTTATAGCGATCTTCACAAACAAATATCTGTTCATGTCATTCCCCTTCTTAAAATTCACCATTATACTTTAAATAAAATTTAAAGATCACTGGCCCTCAAAGCCTGTATCACTGACCACACACTGACATCACACACCAATCCTCATTCCAGGGCCATCTTTCTACTCCTTCAACCAAGCCGTGTTTACTCATTTTAGGGCCTGTGCATTGTTTTTCTTCCAATTTTTGCAGGATGTCTGCTTGTCATTTAGGTTCAGTTTAAATGTCAATTCCTAGAGAGACCTTTCATGACTACTACGTATAAAGAACCCATCACTCTCTTTCGCATCAGCCTGTTTTAACTATCTGCATATCTCTTATTATTTTATGATATGTCCTTGTTTATTTGTTTATTTTTACTCATTTCACACCACTAGAACATAACTTCAGCTGGTTTGCCGCCCACCGTATTCTCTGTTCATAGATCAGTGCCTAGCTCATATTAGGTACTAGGTCAATATTTGTTGAAAAGATATTATGATTTGAATGTACACTAGGTATATGACATCAGCAAGGAAAGTATCAAAGTTACATAACATAATATTAAAAAATTCACCCTTGGATACTTTGCAATTACTCTAGAATTTCAGATGATAAAAATTATTAGGTTATAAATTATTAAACATAATAAAAGATCAATGCTTTTTTTTTAAAGACAGGGCCTCACTCTATCACCTAGGCTGGAATGTGTTGGCGTCATCATAGCTCACTATAACTTTGACCTCCTGGGCTCAAGCAATCCTCATGCCTCAGCCTCCTGAGTAGCTGAGACTATAGTTGCACACCACCACGCCCAGCTAATTTTTTCTGTTTTTTGTAGTGACAGGTCTTGCTCTTGCTCGGGCTGATTTCATACTCCTGGCCACAAGCAACCCTACCACCTGGGCCTCACAAAGTGCTGGGATTACAGGTGTGAGCCATTGTGTCTGGCAAATGGTTTTATAGTATAATTTTACCACAGGTAATTAACATGACTTGGAAGACAACTTGCATTCAAAGCTAGGCAGTTGGATACTGGAAAGAGAAAACAAAATGAACAAGAGCAAGAGTTGTAGTTGTAACCAATATTGAGCATTTACCATGTGTCTAACATGTTATATTTGTCAGTTCATTAATTTTAATGAGGTGTATATTGCTATTCCAATTTTAAAAATTAGAATATTGAGGCTCAGAGTGATTAAGCAGCTTGCCCTAATCACATAGCAGTTGTCAGAATCAGGATATAAATCTGTACCTAACTCTTTACTCTGTGATATGGCCTTAGAAGGCAGTTATATAGTGAGTCTTAACTGAGGAGCAGCAGCAGCTAAGACTATAAAATCAGTGATAACTCAGGAATGAAAGGTGTAACAGCAGGAGACTACCCCACACTAACAGAAGTGTGGTATCCTATTATTCTCTGTATAGACCACTCAACATCTAAGCTATAAACCCAGGCTCTAGGGCCATGACTTTACTAGAACATTGGCAAATTATACAGATTTAGTGAAAAGCAAATCCAACCATGAGACTGACAATGTGAAAACCATGTTATAATGGGAACATTCATGAACTTAGGCTCTGTTAGCTTGCAGAAGAAAAAAAAAAAGCAAAAGATAAAATGGTCTTCAAGTTAAATGGAGTTGTACCTTATTTAGGGGTGAAGTTCTAATTGTATCTCTCAATGTGAAAATCAAATTACCCTGAGAAATTCTTAGTTAAATATAACACTCTAGCATGATATACCAATTTCAATTGGTCCAGCACCCCAGGATCAATAGGTTTCCTATTTTGTGATTTACGGCTATTTGTTTTCTATTGGGCAGTAGAAAATGTAACATGGTTGCCTTCTGTTTAGTGGCCACATTGTACAAAAAAGGTTTATCTTTAAATGTGCTGCTCATATTAAGAAGGATACGAAGAATTCAAACAGATACGGAAAGGAGATATATGTTTCCCCTTTCATTTTCACTTGTGGGATTATGTTTGAGTAGAATGCCCAGCACCATTTAAATTGTCTTTTTCCTCCTCTTTCCTCCCATTCCTTTTTTAAGGTGGGAGAGGCGGATGGAGATTGCATGTTGCATATGCCTAAGTTCTAGATACGCATAAAGTGACTCTATTCCATATGAGTGACTTTAATGTAGAAAATATATCTGATATGCTATAGAAGGCAGAACTGTGGCCAATGAGTGGACATTACCAGGTGATGTGGGCTTTCATTTAAAGCAGTATGCCTTTGGTCGCACAGAACATTTATGTAAAGGTTGCCCATGCCATATATTTTGAATTAGATAATAAATTCCATTCCAGTACTACAATGATAATTATGTGAAACAAGTGGACAAAGTAAAAAGAAGAGAAAGAATAGAATTACAATCTGCTATTTTAGATTATTCACATTATTATTCCATTTATTGCTTGTAATTCAAATAGGAGTATAAAAAGTAATAAATTTAGGATTCTTAGAATATGTTAATGAGTTATGATATCCCTAACATTCAGAATGAACGAGTCACTGGATTAGATGCCCTATCGTTGTAAATTATTTGAAATGTAGGATAGGATCATAAAAATTTTAAAGTTTAAAGAAAAATACAAAAGGCAGTAGAAAATTAAGTAAAATAATATAAATGTCAAGAGAAACAAGAATTTTCAAAGTTTCAGGTGACTTTAACCAAAAGAAAATTTTAATTGGGTTCACAGAAAATACGAAGTACGACAGTGCCTCGGAAA
>RJWJ010011958.1:0-20069 GCA_004363605.1 Indri indri
TTGATGCTCTCATGTAGATCTTTGCTTTCTTCTTGGGTAATTTCCTTTCAGTCTGAGATTCTTTAATATATTTTGTAGTACGACCCTGCTAGCAATAGAGTCTCTCAGCTTTTAATTTTCTGAAAATATCTCTATTTTACTTTTGTGTTTGAAGGATATTTTTGCTAAGTATAGAATTCTAGAAGGAGGTATTTTTTCCTTCTAGCATTTAAAGATGTTATTCTTTTGCCTTCTGACTACTGCTCTTTCTCTTATTTCTTCTCTTGCTCCTTCTTCCCCAATGACTAGTCAGTTTCATTGTTACTTCCCTGAAAGCGATGACTCTTTTCTTTAGCCGAATTAAGATTTTCTCTTTATCTCTCGTGTTCAGAAGTTTGCCTGTATTATATCCAGGTGTGGTCTTTTTTGTGTTTTTCTTTGGCTAGCTTTGGATTTGCTGTCCTTATTGGATCTGTGGGTTGATAGCTTTCATCAATTTTGGAAAATTTCAATAATTAGCTCTCCTCATTGTATTTCTTCTGCCCACTATTTCTGTTTTTTACTTGTGGGTCTCTGATTGCACATATGTTATACCTTTTGATATTATTCTATGTGTCTCTCATGCTTTATTTTGTTTTTCTTTTTTTTATTCTCTATTTCATTTTGGGTAATATTGATCTTTTGTTTAGTTCACTGGTTCTTTCTTTTGCTGTTCCCACCAGATATTGATCCCATCTAGTATTATCTTTTTTTAGTTTTTAGTTCTAGAATGTCCACTTGGATCTTTTCTAAGAAAATCTGTTTTTCTGTTGAGAATCTACATCTTCTTAAACACTTTGTCCATCGTATGCTTTAATTTCTTTGACATGTTTATAATGGTTAGTTTAAAGTTCTTATCTGTTAATTCCAGCATCTCAATCATATTGAGATCATAATGTATTGATTATTTTTTCTCTTGATTATGGGTCACATTTTTCAGCTTCTTCGCATCTCATAATTTTTAGATTTTATGCTTTTTTTCTGTCACCTGGGCTAGAGTGCCGTGGCGTCAGCCTGGCTCACAGCAACCTCAAACTCCTGGGCTCAAGGAATCCTCCTGCCTCAGCCTCCCGAGTAGCTGGGACTACAGGCGCGTGCCACCATGCCTCGCTAATTTCCTATTTTTTGGTAGAGACAGGGTCTTGTTCTTGCTAAGGCTGGTCTTGAACTCCTGGCTTCAAGCAATCCTCCTGCCTCAGCCTCCCAGAGTGCTAGGATTACAGGTGTGAACCACCACACTCGGCCTTATGCTAGATACTGTATTTAAAAGAATCAAAGTAGTGAAATAAATATTTTGTTCTCCAGAGAGGGCAAGTCTTTTCTTTTGCTAGTCAGTTAGGACAAGGAACTTATCACTCAGATCCAATCTTCCTCTTCCTCTTCCGGTCTGGTCTCCACTTCCCCTTCCAGTCTGGTCCCCTCTTCCGGTCTGGTTGCCTCCCTCTTCCGGTCTTGTCTCATCTTCTGGTCTGGTCTCCTCCTCTTCTGGTCTGGTCTACTCTTCCGTTCTCATCTCCTCTTCCGGTCTGGTATCCTCCTCTTCCTGTCTGGTCTCCTCTTCCTTGTCTGGTCTTGTCTGGTCTGGTCTCCTCTTCCTCCCTGCCTTTTAAAATTTGAATGAGAAAACCAAGGTTCAGAAAATGTTAGAAAGTTAGAAAGTGGAAAAGTCAGCATTTGGACCCAGAGCATTTTCCTGAGAGTCTGGTGTTCTTTATTACAGATAAAAGCACAGCCCTGCTATAAATATGCTCTGAGACAATGTGTCTTTTAACATAAGACAAGCCATTTTTTATCTTTGATTTATTTTTTGAATACTATTACATTCACATGTTTGAAAACCCAAAAAGGATAAAACTCTCCATACCATCCTTGTTTCTCATCTGCTATGTTCTTTCTCCCAGCCCCACAGACAACCACTGTTCTTGGTTTTCCCATAGTCTCTTTATGTTCTATAAGGAAATATGAGATTCCTTTAATCTTTATGCTTTTAACAAAAATGTTACCATATTATAAAAGTATTTAATACTTTCCTTTTTTCAATTAACTATACATGGCAGAGATCTTTCTGTATCATTTTATAGGGAGCATCATCACTCTTTTTTATAGTTGTATAGTATTCCATTACATGGATGTCTCAAATTTATTGCAGCAGGCCCGTATTGATGAAAAGTTGGATTATTTCCTCTTTTTTACTATTACAAAATGCTGCAAGGAATAACCTTGTACACTCAACCTTTAGCATATATATAAGGATATCTGTTGGTTAAATTTCTGAAAGTAGAATTGCTGAGGAAAAATGTATATGTGTTTGTCATTTTTGTGGATAGTCAATGGAAATTTTGATAAGGTCAAAACTAGACATAAAGCACTTTCATTCCTCATACCTCGGTTTAATAGTTGGCTTGCCAAGGACACACCTAACTAATTAGGACCCCAGCTCCATTCCTTTTAAGAACTGAGTAAGTATGGAGTTGGGCCCAAGGCTACTCATCACAGCGGATACCTCCAGGGCTTTACCTTTGGCCTTCAGTTGTCTTCCCTTTATGTAAAGGATATAAAGGAAGGAAGCTGGACATATTCTTGAAATTCTTCCTCTTGCCCTTTGGATACGTATCCCAGAAACAGAGCTGAGACATGCATCTCTCTACAACTGGCCAAAACAGTGAAACAGAAAAGGCCCAGGCCCTGGGGGCAGAATGACCTGAGTTTGACTCTTGGCTCTGTCACTTGTGTGATCTTGGGTGAGGTTTTTAACCTCTCTGAGCCTCAGTTCTTTTGGAAATAAGAAAAATATTTCAAGCCATCAAATGTGGTTGTGGTGAGGATTAGAAATAATGTGTGGAAAACATACCCAGGGCTCAATAAATGGTTGCTATTATTTTATAGAATTATCCTAAAATACATGCTCATAAGCATGCTTTTTATATCTGCATCACTGAGGGCCCAGTACCAGCCTCTACCTGGCATCTACATTAATGACTCATAACCTCAGCTGCAAAACCATCTCCTTGTTGATGGTCTGACTCTTGGTAAGCAGTTGAGGAGCGGTTTGCCACATCCCGTTGATGATACAAAGTTCCTCCTGATCCAGCTGCATTAAGCTCCAACCACACTTGTAACATCAAAGGCCCCTGGCTCATCAATTAGTCAGGAAGCCATTTTTCACTATTCGGTCCAGCACCTAAGCTGGCTCTTAAAAAGCACCAAGGTTTATCTAAGGTCAGATGAGCTTGGAAATCCTACAAATAGGGCCACCCACAGCCACATAGTTTTGTGACAGGTATCTGGACTCACAAGAAGCAAAGACCCACGGAATACAGAGCAGACATTTTTAGCTCTGATCTACAGAGTTTCTGCTTCCAATTCCCTACTTTCATCATTTCTCTATTTTTTTGGCACTTAAATCAGCGCAGAGAGGTCTGTGTCCTCCTAGTGAAGGAAATACATGCTCTCTGAAATACAGACAACTCCGGTGATGGTAGTCATGCAATGATGGATTACCTTTATGTTTCCTCATCCTCTGAATCCATTAAAGGGGGGAATTGAATTCTATGTAGTGGAGACCCTCTTTCCTTTCCTTAATTGCTTTTTAAACTAGTGAAGTGAAAAGTTGCAAATGAGGCACATATTGGTTATTCCTCTCATCTTAAGCCCATCCTCGACACCATCCCATCTTCCGCCTTGCAAAGTAGTTCAGCAGCAACGATGTTCAAAAGCGTGAGTCACTCACAGATTGTTCGAGGTGCCGAAGGAAAGTCTGCTAATGGGATTCACCATTCTTACAGCAGAAAAGAGAGAGGAAATGGGCAATGTGTACATGATTCTTCCGTGTCATTCAGAGTAATGAGATCCTATAGCAGCTTCTTCCTGAGTTGAAATCATTGACAAGGTATTTGCATACTCATTTTTGGATACTTTGATCTAGAAATCAGTCACTGGAGGAAGTCAGTCTAACATCTGAGAATCATAAGAAATTGAAAACAAAGAAAAAATTCTCTCCTGAGCTTATCTCTTTCCCCAACATTTTTATGACCTTGAAGAAGAGGCTGAGGGTTAACTCAAACGTATCTTGGGTGATAGGCTCACTGTCTTTTAAAATATATCTGATAAATATTTTTGGACAGAATATCAACCTGCAGTATTTGCAACTTTTGTCTTTTACGTCATCAAGGATTAATTGCAGCCCTTTATGTCATCATGGAGATTTGAGTGGAAATGTATTATACTTATGTGTGCACTGTGCAATACGGGAGCCACTAGCTATATCTGCTATTTGAATTTAAGCTAATTAAAATTAAATCAAATTAAAATTTCAAGTCATCAGTAGCACTCACCACATTTCTAGCGCTCCATGCCCATGTATGCCCCTTGGAAAGTGCAACTCTAGGGTGTAGAAAGTGTTAGGTGTCTGTGTGAATGGCCCTAAATCTCTCAGACTGAATATGATGAAGACTACAATAGTTAATCAACTAAGCAGCAGCCTCTCGTAAAAGCCTTTTTTCCTTATTAGTGTAGAATTTTACTTGTCCTTCCTTCAAAACATCCCTAAACATGGTTAGCTATGGAGAAAGACGCTTGTGAATTCAAATTCATGCATTCATGGTTCAAGACAGAGTTAAACGTAAGTGGGTTATGTGTAGTAGTAATTAACCCTTCTGACTCACTCGTTTATTCAAATTTCTTGATTTAAAAAAAAAAATTGGCTGGGCACGCTGGCTCACACCTGTAATCCTAGCACTCTGGGAGGCTGAGGCAGGAGGATCATTTGAGCTGAGGAGTTCGAGACCAGCCTGAGCAAGAGCGAGACCCCGTCTCTACCATAAATAGAAAGAAATTAGCTGGACAACTAAAATATATAGAAAAAATTAGCTGGGCATGGTGGCGCATGCCTGTAGTAGTTCCAGCTACTCAAGAGACTGAGGCAGAAGGATGGCTTGAGCCTGGGAGTTCGAGGTTGCTGTGAGTGAGCCTGACGCCACGGCACTCTAGCCTGGGCAACAGAGTGAGACTCTGTCTTAAAATAAATGAATGAATGAATAAATAAATAAAATAAAATAAACTGAGTCAGAATCATCAATGGATCTGCATTGGGAGATTATGTTCCCCCTAGAAAAAAAGGCATCAGTTTTGCATATTGATGTTATTCAATTTGCAAACACATGCAAACTTAGCATCATTCGAAATAACACAAAAGTTGGACTAGATATATGCAAAAACAAGCAAACACACACAACTCAGTAGTCTGCATTCTTTTTGGATTATGAGTTCACTCTCAAGCTTTGATGATTTAAGTCAACCTTGCTGCAAAGAGGCACTATTATGTGTTTTGTTGAAAAAATCTAATCATTTTTCAATATTTACATGTTCTTTCAGAGATCTCTCTTAGGCAGTTAATGGCTGTTATCTCTCCCTGCCTCTCTCTCTCCTCTACTGCCTTCAACTTCACTAACTGCCAGCACTGTGACTCCAGCAGATACCATCCAAATGTACACTATGAAAGGAAGTCTGAGAAGAAGAACAAAATTTAAAAGTGTTAAACATGGACATCAGTATGAATCAATCTATGAGCTTTACCTAGGAGGACAAAAGTGGTGGTAGGGTCTTATTTGATATATAAAATAATTAACTTTTAGAGGGCTTATTCTGTGCTGGGAACTATTCTCTACACTCTGTATATACTCATTTAATTATTACAGAAGCTCCATTTCTCTGATGAGGAAACTGAGGCAGGGAGAGGTTAAACAATTTGCTCAGGTTCATATAACCAGGTGACAAAACCCGAAAGTCCAGGACCACCGCCTGTGCTTTTAACCACAAAGCTAACTGCTGTGTCTGCTTAAGTACCTGCTTGGCAACATCCTTTGTCCTGAATACAGCTGTGTGGGGTAGGCTGGTTCCCAGAGCCAGGGGCCTAGAATGTAGGATATGAGCCCTGTGGCATGTATCACTGACTTATCCAGAAGGTGTAAGGTGAACTGAGGAACCACTAGGATGTTCACTTCCATTGTTTCCCCACCTGGGCTGCTTTTGTCGGCCAGATGTGGAAGGGAGAGAAGCCTGCTCCATCCTCAGTGTAAAGAGAAGAGCGTGCCTGCTTGCTTAGGGAAATCCAGGAGATGTAGGGTCCCAGTCTTGTTAGCACACTCTTTGCAGGCTCTTTGGCAGCTGTGGGGTAAACAGGAACTCATGAAGAAGGTATGCTTTGGCCCATAGGTACAGAACACTTTCTTTGGCAGGGTCTAGCCTGGGTCGACGGTGCCCCTTGAGTAAGGCAAGGGTAAACGGCTCCTGGGTCCAAAACACTTCACTTTACAGCCTCATGTCTGACAATTAAAACCCAAGTTACAGTTTAGAAAGAAAAGCAAACGGCTTTCCATTGTAAGAGCACCAAATTAAGCCACTGTTAGTAAAACCTCTTGGGCATACAAATGAAAGTACCATGTCATTAAACAGTGGACCAGTTAGGACACACATGGTCGGCTCAGAGTCTAGCTGTTCCGACCAGGGGAGCCGGTGTGAATGGCAGCGTTCAGGGGCCCTCAGCAGACCTGGTGCGCTATGTGGCTGGGCCAGGAATTGACTCCCCTAACCCTTATCTGTGGCTGAGTGACTGACAGAAGGTAGGGTTACAGGGCCAGACCGAAGGAGAGATGCCTCTCCCTGTGATGCCTGGGTGGTCTCTTTGTTCTTATCTTCCTGGAAAAGATGATTAGATACAGTTCTGGGGTGGGAAGGAAACTTGGAGATCATATAGACCCACCCACATTGTTGCTTTGCAGATAAGAAAACTGAACCTTGAAGTGGTAAAATGACATGCCCAAGGTCAGTTGAATGTCAGAGATTGTAATCATTGATGTCACCCAAAGAAAACTCCAATTCTGTCCCAAGCTACTAAGCGGAACCAATTTGTAATACAGCTTTCTCAAAGGGCCTAAATCCTGTTTTGTAGTCAGAGCCTTAGTATATGTTGTTCACACATTGAGCCCTCTGGGCAGAGGGAATTAAGGGAGAGGAAATGTTTTTTATTATTTATAATGGACACTTCACTAACTGTCTAAAGGGATTTGAGGTGGCTTGTAATGAAAGGGAGGCATACAATAAAAGTGTTAAAAATATTAAAAAAGGGAAAAAATGTCAAGGGCAGGAAAAATCCTTATAAAACTCCCAAGTTAAAAGCAGCCAAGGGGAACAATATGGGTAACTCAATTCTCATTATCTGTCGAAAGGAAGCATGTTAATTCTAGGTACAACATTCTTGGAGAAAAGTTAGTTGGCTAGCTTACTATTATTCTCCAACGATTCCAGAGTTTTTTGTTTTGTTTTGTTTTGTTTTTAATTTGCCCAGAGAAAGTGCTCTGGGGCCAGCAATGATGCTGACTCTTAATGACGTGATGGATAGTTCCCAGGAGGGGGGCGCCAGAAGGCACTGCTACCATGGCTGCACCGTGACACAGATACCATTTTCACAGTGCACTACTTTGACCTCATGTTAATGTCTGTAAGTTTTACCGGAGCACATACATTATCACCTAATAATTTAGTTGTCTTTGTAGAGACTGTCAGGGTCTTTACTTCTGAATACCAAGAAATGCCAGAGCACACCAAAGGCAGAACTGCAAGCCAGGGAGATCCCATTAGAACTCATTCATCTGAATTCAACAGCATGTATTGAGTACTTGGTACCTGTCTCTTGCAGAGGAGCAAGGGATAAGATGCGAGTTGAACCCGATTAATAGAGAGACATGAGTCCAATGACTAATAATATGATGTAATGACATAATACTCTATAACTGTGATCAGAATGATGAGTTTCACTCGGACTTGGGGGGGAGGGGGGAGGCAAGGGCAACATACGTAACCTAAACATCTGTACCCCCATAATATTCTGAAATTAGAAAAAAAAAAAAGAATGATGAGTTTCAGGGGCACAGTCGTAGCAGAGCAGATTCTGCCCAGAGGCATGGGAAGAGGGTTCCCAGGGGAGATAATGTTTTATTTATTCTTTTCAACAAATGTTCGGTGCATATTTTCTTCCAGACACTGTATTGGGTGGTGGGATTATCAAAGCAGTCTTGGCCTATATTCTCATGAAGCTCGAAGTGACAGGCTCTCTATAGAGGGAGAAGAGGACTCCTATAGTGTATTCCAGGGGATGGAGGGAGCTCAAAGATGAAAGGGGCGTACAAACTGAAAGGTGATCAGATAGTGTGAGGGGCATAAAGAAATTTGAACTTAATCACATAGGCAAGGGGAGACAGGGAGGATTTAAAGAAGCAAGTGGCATGATCATATTTGTAGTTTAAAAGTTAATTAGTCACAAATATTTAATTATATAAAAAATGAAACCATAAAAGTACTAGAAAAAATAGGTAGATATGTAATTTTAACTTGGGGAAAAGCTTTCGATGTAAAGCATCAAAAAGTCAAAACCATACAGGAAAAGATTGATAGATTTGAATATGTAAAGATTTAAAAGTATACCACAAAATCACAATTTAAAATTAAAAGGACAAAAATTGCAAAAAAACCTTTAAATAAATTGGACAAATTAGAGGATATTTAGTAGTCTTGATACGCTAATTACTCTTACGCATAAATAAGAAAAAAAGGACTACCTCCTAGAAAGCAGGCAAAGAACGTGAGACATTTGCCAAAGGAGATATTCAAATGTCAAAAAAAACAAAAACAAAAACAAAAACAAAACACACATACATGAAAAATATTAAAACTCAAGAGTAATTTAAACAAATTAAAACAGGTAGATACCATTTTTCACCTAAGATTGAACAAGGATTTTTTAAAAAACAATAATGCCAGTGTTTATGAAGGACTAGAGGGATAGACACTTTGAAGCACTGCCTGTATATATGTGGTTTAGAAGAGCAATTTGTAACATGTATCAAAATTCTTTAAAATGAATGGATACACTGACTCAGCAAATTTATTTTAGGAATATATCCTAAAGAAATAGGTCAACTCACAAAAATGCTTTTTCCAAATGGTTCATTCCAACGTTGTTCATAATAGCAAAACAAACAAAACAAAATAAAATCAAACAAAAAAACCTAAAAAAACAAGAACAAAAACCCCACAAGGAAACAATGTAAATTGCCCAACCCTAAAGTGAAAGGTAGGTTAAAATCACAAAGGCACAGCCACCCACTCCTATGCAGCCATTAAAATGAACACGGATCTGTATTTACTTACACGGAAATTTGCTCACAATATATTGCTAAAGGAAAATGGAAGATGATGGAGGATTATTATAGCAGGATCTCATTTTTGAAAATACATATTTTATAGACCTAAAAAACCTAGGAGGAAAAACAACAAAATATTGTGCCATTATTTGTAGTTAGAATTTTTTTTAATTCAGCCCATTTATATTTTCTTATTGTTCTACATCAAACATGGATTAGTAGAAGAGTAATAAATCAATTATTGCAATACATTAAGATGATTAGCCTCTGGCTCAAAAGATGAAGAGCACTTAGGAGGCATTTGCCGTAATGCAGGGAAGAAATGAGGAAGGTTTGTGCCGGACCCTGGTGGCTTCCAACTCTGGCTATAGAAATACCTAGGGAAGGATTAAAAAGTACTAATTCCAGGCACAACACAGACTAATTGATTTAAAGACTCTGGGATGGGGCCTTGATACGGGTATGTTTCCTCTGCCCCAGGTGACTCTAGAATGTGCAGCCAGAGATAAGCCCCCTCCCCTCTAGGGCAATGGCAGTCGGAAAGGAGAAGAGGATTTGGACCAAGTTGTATTTCAGGGGTGGGATCTCTGAAAAGGATATTAATCTTAAGACACCCACACAGTTAGCTTTATTGGGTTTCCTTTCACTACAGATAGTTTTCAACATCAAGAGTATTGCTGAGGAATGGGCAATGGCTTCTGTTGATCTCTCTGGCGAAAGCTGCAGCTGGCATTGTAGCATTGGGGGCCGCTTCCATTCTCAGCACATTTGGAGTTCAGTGATGCTGCAGGAACAAACTGCCCACCTTCCAAATGTCTTGTGAACCAGTGCTCGGCAGCACCGGCAAGGCACAGAGCTGCAACTGCAGAGAAAGCATGATGCTTCACATACATGTGCAAATGTTTTAAGGAGAGGTATGGTTTTAAGGTCAACTGGAGTTTGCTGTTTTATGACTAAAAACAGTATATGTGAGTATTAGCCAACATCCCAATAACTGAATATTCTCAGCAACATTGCAATTATGTTTAACATTAGGTTTAAGAATTATAATTTGCATTTAATTGCTACCTTTCTTAATAGATGTTACTCAAACAGGAAGGAAAACTCCACACATTCTCACTGGTGCTTGATGCCAGAGGTTACTGAAGCAATTCAGAAGATATCTTAAAAGGTGTCAGCTAAATATAGATGCATTTTAATACATGATGTGCATTGATATTTTTATTGCAGATAACAACAGAGAGACTTTTGTATGGCTGGGGAGGAATTATATCAGATTTTGGCTATGGAGATAGGATTTCTCACTTCTCATTGGTTGAAAAAATAAATGCAGCCATTATAAGCAGTCTTGAAATATTAATCATACCTTCGAGAATTAAACATCCCTTTAAAAATAAAAATGACACAATGTGTATTTCACTTCATCTTTGACTTTCCTCCCAACACTAGGGAGAGGAAGTGAGCTCTGGTTGGAATCAGAATTGAAAGTGATTGATTGCGGAGAAGCACAGTGTCAAGGCAGAGAACTTCACTGTATCTTCTCTCCCGCTTTGGGTCAGTGTTTAGGTAGATGCAGAGAGAAGCTGAGGAAACAGGACAGGATACGGCAGCACTTCCACCAGAGGTCAAGGAGGGCATTAAGATAATGGTCTGCATCCCAGACCCGATGCTGACAGTCCTCCTGGAAGGAGTTCAGTGGTGGAAATACAGACTCAGAATTGCTCCCAAAAGGCACGAAGAGGTCAGGGGCATTCAGGAGAGAGACAGTGCACAGGGGGAGGGTAGGTGAGCATCTCTAAAGTTACCCTTCCAGTCGGTCTTTGACATCAAAGTGCATGTGTTCTCCTTTAATGGGCAGGTAAAAATGCTGCGCAGGTGACAACAGGCCTCTGGGAAGATAAGAACAGAAATCTTTGACCTTCAGATCATAGATCTTTATGCTTCACTGAAACTGATCTTCTCTACCTGGGGTATCAGTCCCAACTGCAACTGACCACAAAACCCTGCAGGGCAGAGGCTGTGGGATTCCTGAGTAGTCCCCAGACCCGAATATGCCCTCGTAGTTGCTTAATCAACATTATCTCCATTTGAATTTTTTGGATATGTATATATATAGTTGGTAAATAATATTCAAACAACACCAAAAGATATACAATGAGGAGTAAGCCTTCCTTTCTTCCCCTCCCTGTCCCCTGGACCCCCATTTCCTCTCCCTGGAAACAATCGTTGTTAGTACTTTTTTAGACCTCCTACCAGGAATAGATATTCTTCTTGAACACTCTCTCTCTCTCTCTCTCTCTCTCTATATATATATATATATATACACACACACATGCGAACACACACACATATACACACACACACAAATATATATAAATGCATATATACACATATATACATATACCTTTTTTTACACAGAGGTCAACTTTATATACTATTCTATACCTTGCTATGTTCCCTCGTATTCGCTTATCAGTTGATTCTGCAGATCATTCCATACCATTCCACGCAGGACTGACCCCCTCTGTGAATGCACAGCACTCCATTATGGTGGGACCATAATGCATTCAGCCAGGCCCCCAACTGATGGACTTTAGATGTTTTCCAGTCTTTGTCAATGCTGCGATAAATGTCTTTGTATAACTATCTCCATGTGTGTGGGAGTATTTCTGGAAGCCTAATTCCTGGACATAAAATTTCTGAGTCAGAGTACATACATTTTGAGTTCTGATTGATATTGACACATTTTCCTCCAAATATTGAGCCAACTTACACCCTATCAAGAACGTATGAGACTTGGAGAATATTATGTTAAGTGAAAGAAGCAGGACACAAAAAGTCACATTATGTATGATTCCTATGTAATAAATAGGCCAATCCATACAGAGATAGATTAATGGTTGCCAGGGGCTGGGAGGAGGGAAGGAACAGGGTATGACTGCTGATGGGTACAGGGTTTCATTCTGGTGTGATGAAAATGTTCTCACTTGAGATGGTGATGCTCGCGCAGCTATGAATATGCGAAACTCCACTGAATTGTATACTTTAAAATGATGAATTTTGATATGTGAATTCTATCTCAATAAAGCTGTTATTTAAAAAAGAATATATGAGAGTAGCTGTTCCCCTCTTGTCTCCGTTGACAGTGTATGTTCGCACTTTTTCATCATCAGCATTCTAATTGCAACGTCTTTCTCCATTTGTCTCAAAGGAGGAGGACAAAGCAGGAAATAGATAGAAAGATTTAAAGGGCCAACGAGGGATTTTAGGATTTGGGCTGTCAACTTTATAGTCTAACAACAATGGAAATGTCTAAAATGGCAACAATCAAAACAGTCAAGTTGTCAACAATTGCGAGTGAATTCAGCAGCCTAAATAACACAAGCAAGGAATGAGATTTAAGAATTCCAAAAAGGGATGAAGGACCCATTTCTTCTGTCCTAAACGATTTTGAAATCTCCTTTTGTTTGCTTAACCAAGGACATTAATGCCACATCTCCTGAATGCAGAATCCAACAGCCTACCTCCTATGGAAAACATACTGAAGCCCTAAGTAGGTAAAGAAGATATAAAAGCTGAATAAAACGTATTATTTTTGTACACAATTCCAGAGCTACTGATAGGCTGAAAAAATTAACCATTGCCTGCCCCTGTTAAAACTAACTCGTATTTTCACCAGGATGGGTTTTCCTTGGATTCCATTTCACCCCTTTTCACCTCTCACCTCTTGATTAACCCTGCTGAATTCTTCTTTTTCTATGATGTCTTATATTTCAAACTGCTTCTGCCCTGAGGGATTAAAAGCTAAATACTCTTTAACAAGAGTAATCCCCTAAGTGGACATGTTTCTGAGATTGTCAGGCATTTGATCACAAATGAAAGACGAGAAAGCAGAGAGAAGGTATGAAAGCAAAGAGAACAGAGAAGTTCAAGATTTTCACCTTAGTAATAATTGATTGCCAAGGGTCTCTACAAACCGGTATTTGCATGACAATAGGCCCGTTCTTAATTCCCAAGAATAAACTCATTTTCCCCCTTCCTTGGAGAAACAGTTTGACCCTGAGGAACTGTGTCCCAGCAAGGGAAGCCTTGACATACTTGACCTTACCCAGTTTTTGACTCAGCCTGTGTGACAATAATAATAATAACAGCTAGCACTTACAAATAGAGCATTTGGCATGTGGCAGCCACTGTTCTAGGCACCTTATGTATATTGGCCTGTTTAAGCCTTTCAACAATCCCATGAGGAAAGCACTATTTATACCACTGCTATGGACTGAATTGTGACATCCAGATTCATATGTTGATGCCCTAATGTGGCAGCATTTGGAGACAGGGCCTTTGGGAGCTGATTAGGTTTAGATGAAGCCACGAAGGTGGGGCCCTTGTGATGGGATTAGGGCCCTTATATAAGAAGAGACTCCAGAGAGCCTGCTTCCCCTGCCTTTCTCTCCCCTCACCAGGTGAGAAGGCAGTCATCTGAAAGCCGGGAAGAAAGCCCTTCAACAGGGCACCAAATTGGCACCTTCATTTTAGATTTTCCAGCCTCCAGAACCACGAGAAACAAATGTTAGTTTTTCCAGCCACTCAGTCTACAGTATTTTGTTGCTGTAGCCAGAGCTGACTAATACAACCACCATCTT
The DNA here is from genome assembly GCA_004363605.1 of Indri indri. Taxonomy (NCBI): domain Eukaryota; kingdom Metazoa; phylum Chordata; class Mammalia; order Primates; family Indriidae; genus Indri; species Indri indri. The sequence goes on from RJWJ010011958.1 coordinate 13,862, forward strand.
ATAGAGGAGGAAGTTGAGACCAGAGAGGTTAAGTAGCTTACCTAGTAAGAACTGCAAAGTGATAAGGCAGGATTCAAACCCATACATTCTGGCTCCAGGGTCTGTGCTCCTCACTGCTGTGGTCAAATGTCTGCAAGGAAGGCAATGGTTTCCATGTGTTCTGGCCACTTCCCTTTCTGCCATCTTGAACCTCCAAATGGGAGCCCATAATGGCTGGGACTTTTCCTTTCTGTACCCCTCGCCCCTAGTACAGTGCCTGGGTAGGTGTTTAATAAGTCTTTTGTTGAGTAAATACATGTAAAGGTGAAACTGCCTGACCTCACAAAGTTTTATGAATAAGAATAAATCATTGTGAGTTCTTTGAAAATAAGAATACTGCGCCATGAGAGGCTGTTTTGGTAATAACTCAGCTAACTGACAAGCCTGCTTAAGCAGTTACCCAAGCCCCAGAATAAGTGATTTTGTGCTGTTTTAGGATAGTCTTAATAGGCTTAGGGCAAGGGGACCCCAGTTTTCTATTTTGCACTTGGCCCCTTGCTCTTAAGTAGTACTGTTTGCAGGTTGGGTTGCCGTGGAAGCAGGCTCTGAGCTTGTATTTAGTGTGCAGAATATTTATTAAGGAGGGTCCTGGGATCCACACCTGTGGAAAGGGAGGGGGCTGAAGCAGGACTGGGTAGAGGACTGGGTTGAGGTGATACAGGCCCAGTGACAGCCTGGCCAACCTCATGGGGAGCTCTTGAGCTAGAATGGCCCTTCTCGAGTTGAGCCAGATGGCGAGGTCTTACTCCGTCATGGCTCAGTCACTACATATGGGCTGCCCAGGAGGGGCGTGACCTTGGGTGAGACAGCTCCCAGAAATGGCTGGCAGCTGAAAGCTGTGCACCGACTCCCAGCAGCTGGGCAGCAAGTCCTTATTTCAGAGAGATCTAGATGGTGTATCACCTTGTCCTCCACATGAACATTGCTTCGGAATGAGTGTTTTGGTCGACCAGGAGCCCAGCAGGGAGTGTGTTCTCATTACTACAGAATGTTACTTTCATCTCTTGAGCCAGATTTTCTTTTATGACTCTTGGCAGATGCCCAAAGAGCCTATGTCTGTGGAGGATCTTTTTGAAAGGCTTTCACATATATTATCTCTTGAATGAGATTCCCTTCTAAGTACACGCCACCTCCAAGAGTCTGGCATTAAATTCATTTTCTCATCTTTCCTTCATTATCTCAGAGGAAGGAGGTTACCTTCCCCTTTCTCAGGTTAATTTCCCTCCTGTAACTTTGACTTGAATCTTCTTGGTCTTCTATAGAACCTTGTCCTCTCAAGGATTCTTTTCCAAGTCTCTTCAATCTCCTTCCTCTTCTATGCAGGGTAAGGTCCTAGAATTATTATCGTATCAGCAGTAGGGTCTGGGGTGGGGGGTAACACAATACTGATGGCATTTTGGGGAGAGCACTCTGGGACTGGGTACAAGATGTGTTAGTGAATCTGTGCCTAGAGGCAGGGAGACCGGGAATGAGATGCAATTCTGCTAATGAAATACAATTTAACACACCATAAGCAGGTTCTTCCAGGAAGTTCTGATTATTAATTCTTAGTTGCCTGCTACTCTGGGCAGCCCATTAGGGTAGTATCAGTGGGAGGTCTCATGGTGAAGTGGAGGAATGTGGGTTTTGGAGTTGTTCAGGACTGGCTCTGACTCACAGCCAAGCAGTTTATTAGCTGTGTAACCGGCTCAGTTTACTCACCTTCTCTTAGCTTCAGTTTCTTCATCTGGAACACGTGGCTCACTAAGGCCTTCATTAAAGGGATGTTGTGAGGGGGACAGTCAATGAGGTGACATAGGTGAAGGCTTGCACAGCGTCTGGCACACGGTAAGTCCTGGTACACAGAAGCTCCTTCCCCACTTTGGGGCAGTTGCCCTGAAGCAGTTGATTCAGAGAGAGCCCAGCTGGCCAGGAGCCGCCTCTCCCCTGCCTCTTTCTCACAAATGGGCCCAACCACCTTCTGACTTTACATTTAAACCTGGTGTCCGAATCCCTGTCCTTCCTTTATTGGTGAGACATCTCCTCTCAATGGCAGCCGAGCAGGTATACTACAACCTGAGCAAACACAAGATTGAACAAATAAGAAAAATGCATAAGCAAATTAAGAAATGCTTTTGGAGCACTCTGAGCTTTAATGGTCTGTGCTTATTCCATCCAAGGAGGATATGTTTTATCTGCTATAACTATTGGGCTGAATATGGCAAGATGGGGTTTTTTCATCTCAATAGATGCAGAAAAAGACAAGATGGTGTCTTAGCACCATAATGGCATAACTGGATCTACTTGCCATTTGTTAACCCCCTGCAGTGCACCAATATTAAACAAGATATTTTAAAAAGATTTGATCCTGCCTTTGGGGTTTAGAATTTAGAGTTACAATTCTCCTTATTCTGTGAGCCCCTAAAAATTTATTTTAAATCAACAGCAAAGAATTAACTACAAGGAAGGGCAGAGCAAAAATAAACATCATGTAGTTGTATCTTAGGCAAAGAATTGCCCAGAGCTCTTCCTTGTTTCAGTAGAAACTTCAATTCATGCAACAGAGAGTCAAAGGACAGCTAGATTAATACTTGTAAAGGACAAAAGGAAAGAGAGAGCAAGTATATTTAATCAGACTAATCAAACACACATCTGTAAGTGAATTTGGAGAAACAACTTTACTTTGAGGAAGTTGACTCTTACTTGGTTTGTTTCATGATTGAGTGAATTATTCTCTACCTTGGACATCGCCTTATTCGTCTTGACAGTAATCTGGCAGAGAGACGTGGAGGAAAGTCCACAGGTCCAGATGTCAGCTGTGGGTCGGGACTCTGGCTCTGCTACCTCATAGCTCTGGGACCTCGGGCAAGTTAATCCTTTGAACTTCAGTTTCTTCCTTCAACAGTAAAATGGGACTTTAATACTTCTTTCTATTACAATGTGTATAAAATATCATAATATATACAAAGTGCATAGAATAAAGTAAGTATTGAAAATACTATTGTTTCTTTCTCCTTGCCTTCTAATTCCCACGGCTTTTAGTCACATGATAAATAGTGGTTGCTACCATTTTCCCTATTAGTTACTATTTCCTGATACAGAACATTCCGTGCTTAGCGCCGCTGCCATAAACAAGTCTAGAGACAAAGAGATGAAACTGCTGAGGAGGTTCAGCTCAATGGGTGTGAATCAAGGCTCTGCCGTTTATCAAACGTGTGACCTTGGACAATTTACTTAAGCGCCCTCTGCTACAGTTTCCTCATCTGTAAAACGTGGATATTAATACCTCCTTCCTAGCTAGGGTTGTGCTGAGGATTAAATGAGTTAATATGTTTGAAGCCATTAGCATGGTGCCTGTAAGAATTACATCAGTGTCTGCTGTTATAACTGCTGCCTCTGGCTGATATGTTCACGGCTGCCTGCCTACTCACAGCGCCTTGATGGGGAAAAGGAGAAAGCTTTCCTGCTAAGAGAGAAATGACAGAAAACCAGAAGGGAGAAACTGTATGGCCCATAAGAAATGGTAAGAAGTTTGGGAAAAGAAAATTTCCTGTTCCTGAGACCAGCCTGTGCTGAACACACTGTGCATGTATTCCTCTGAGATCTCTAGACTCTTACACTATCACCCTCCAACCCCCAGCCCCTGCTTTGACTAGCATAAGCAATCCTCTCTGCTCTGTGCATGCAAAGAAGCTGTGATTAAAACACTGAATTTCAGCAGGAAATGGTCTACATCAGTGATCTACAAACATTTTTGTTCACAGTTGCAGAATTTCGAAAAACTATGTACCCCTACATATTTTAAAGTTGAAACCTAAAATTTTAATCTTAAATTTAAATATCGTAGTCAAGGGGTGGGGACCCTGTGGTCTTCTAGGTCCTTAAGTGTGGTCTTCTGACTGAATCCAAATTTTATAGAACAAATCCTTCTATTTTTATTCATATAGTTTTGTTAGTCTTTTATATTTTTATTTTATTTTTCAAATGAATGTATTTAAAATACCAAAGAATAAAATAAGTTTCAAAGAAATAATCCTCCCAGACTGACCAGCACAGTTAGAACATTAGTCAGCCGTAAGGGCTAAAATGACAGCTGCTATGATCGTGGGTTGGTTCTAACTTCCCCTGCCTGGCATCACTACCGCATGAAGCCGGTTGGCGAGAGTTTGTGGGGGCCAAGTACACCAGTGTGCTATCAGCTTTTGAAAATGGTGTACTGTGTTTCTGTTTGAAGTGGAATTTGTGAGTAGTTGCACAGATCAACAGTATTTTTTAATTCTGTCGCTTAACAGCCCATCATGTCAGAGAAGACAAAGAGAATGCTGAAGGAAGTGAACAGATTTTTAATGGGAATTGCAATATTATCTTGTTTCTGCTAAAGATAAGATGATTTGCTTGCTATGTGATACTGCAATATCAACATTAAAGAAATTCAATGCTCATCAACATCGTAACACTCATAAGGACCACAAATATTTTAAACTAGAGGGAGAGGCACGAAAGGTTGTATTGCAGTAATTAAAAGATGAAAAGCAAAAGCAAAGACAATTCTTTCAAGCAGCAATAAGACCTGGAAATAATGCCACTGAAGCAACTTATAAAGTAGCTGTATACTTGGGAAAAAATGGAAGCCGTTTAGTGATGCAGAAACTGAAAGAATGTATTGTTGAAGTTGTAGTATGCTTACATGGTGATAACATTTCAAGGTGCAAACAAATGCCTTTTTGAAGGAGAACCATAACTGATCAGCAGCATGAATTAGCCTTCAACTTAACAGAACAACTTCATGCAATACTTCAAAAGAAAATATTATTCGATTACTTTGGATGAATTAACTGATACTAGTGACCCAGTGCAGGTTTTATACTTTGTTCAGATAATAACAGAAGATTTTCTTTGCTACAAAGAGTTACTTGCTTTGGGAACTCTTTCAAACAAGACAGAGAATAGATATCTTCAACAACTTTTAAGATAAATGTCATGAAGTTGGACTGAATTTGATAAATTTAGTGCGTGTATTACAGATAGTGCACCTTCCATGACAGGAAAACATGAAGGGTTTATTGCACAGATAAAAAAAGTATTAACAGATCCAGATGCTCTCATGTCTTTTCATTGTATTAATATCTTGCATCAGCAAAATCTCTGTGCTAAAGCTACCATTTTAAGTGACACGTTGTAACTAGTTATAAATAGCGTTAACTATATTTGAGCAAATGTAACATGGCATCTTCAGTTTCGTAACATGCTAGAGTTGAAAGATGAGGTATTCAGTGTGGATTTACCATATCATTCTAAAGCGCATTGGCTATCGCAGGGACAGATGTTAGCCAAAATTTTATCTCTGAGAGAACAGATAGTTAAATTTTATGAAGAACAGAATCAGCAATGTGAACTATTGAAAGATGATTTCTAGAGGAATAGCATTTCTGTGTGATATCGTGTCAAATCAAAATGATTTGAATACTTCTTAGCAAGGTAAAATTAAGTCTATATATAATATGTGGCAAAAAATCCAGGCATTTCCAAAAAAGCTATTTTTTTTTCAAAACAGTTCTTCAAAAGGAAATTTTGGATGAACATTTTTCCCAGTTAGCAAAGGTCATTGGTGAGCAGGATGACATACGTGAATCATTTGAAGAATACATAGCTGTTATAGACCTATAAATTAGAGAATACAATGAAAGGCTGACTTCGAGAATCATGACATCACACTCAAATTAGCATTTCAGGCTCACCCAGTTGATATCACCAAGACACCTAAAGAACTACAGATGGAATTGATCGAGTCATTGTTTGATGCTAAGAAAGATGTAATTGAAATGTGGAAAAATGCAGTAGAATACCCATGCCTTTGGCAAAATGCCAGAAAAATTCTTTCTTACTTTTCATCCACTAATTGCTGTGAATCTATATTCTCCTACCTAGCCCAAACCAAGATGCCCTTAAGGTCACAAATGACTGATACCCATCTAGAGGATCAAATGAAACTGTGGACCTCCATGCTGCAACCAAATATTCAAATGCTTTCCAACAAAAAGCAGACACAACAAAGTCATTAAAAGGTTAGTTAACTTTAAAATTAGCAGATAGTTTTCTCTTTTTAAAAGTATTAAGTACATATTAATAGTAGCTAGATTTTTATAAAATAATGTACATTTTTAAGTATGTCTAATTGAAGTTTCTTAAA
>RJWJ010011958.1:20169-43233 GCA_004363605.1 Indri indri
GCCTACATTCTTCTTTTAAATGTATTCGAAGATTCTAAATATTATAAGGGTTTAATATCCACTACGGTCCAGTTAGAAAAATATAGACGAGCAAGATCTACTCCAATATTTGGAAATTTTATATCTTTTTTCCCCCTTGGAGCTATATTTCCATCCTATTACCTGCAAAGAACTTTATCCAAATATAATATATTTTTATGTAAAATATAGTAAAGTATTTAAAGTATTTATTGATTACCCTATCATACTTTTCTTTTATACATACAAGAAAATATGCATATGAAATGGAAATTTGTTTGAGTCTCTGTACTCATAAGGCTCTAAGTCTGCGCTATCCAATATGGTAGCCACTAGCTACCTGTGGCTATTTAAATTTAAATTAACTAAAACTAAATAAAATTAAAAATTCAGTTCCCCCATCATATTAGCTGCAGTGCCCAATAGCTACAGTGTCTAGTCAGTGGCTGCTCTATTGGCACAGACAGAGAACATTACTATCAGTGCAGAACATTCTATCAGACAGAGCTACTCTAAAGGCTAGAAATGTCTTCTAGATTCATTTATTATTACACTTATTATAAGTACTCAACTGCTCAAAACAACCTAAACATATGAAATATTTTTTAAATAATTATTAAACACGCCCCCAAATTTTAAGCATTTGTAGTCTGATAATCAAATAAATGGAGCAGTGTTTTTGTGCGTCTTTTTAAAAAAGAGTTTCATGTGTTTCATGACTTATTCCTAGATTGAGACAGGTTCAACATCAATTCTATTCCTATTTTTCAATTTTATAGATGGAAGCATTGAGAAATTTTCTTCATACAAATAAGGAAATAAAGGAAAGTTTTGTTATAGCATATCACTTAATTCTTTGAACCTCTGAGCCAAAAAAATCAGATAATAATCTATTACTGAAATTTCTATTTAAGGATAATTTAGCTGACACTTTTATTAGGCACTCCTTTAATTCTGTTCAAATCAAAGAATTAGAAATTGCTTGGCTTACAAAATAATTTGGACATTACAGTCATTCACTTTCTCTATTTCTGGGGAGTACTGTATAACAAAAACATACCAAGACTTATTAAATGATTATCAGTTAAACTTTTTCACTTAGAGGCACTCTATTTAACCTGATATATTTTTTATAAAGTTCAGAATATATTGCTAATTTTGCCATACCTTTGCCATTACAATATTTTTTGCTAAGTGCTCTTTTCTTATCATATGCTTTAGACACATATTTTTTCAGAAGCTATAACTCATTTAATTGTGGGAAATGTTGGCCATAAACCCTAAGTGACAAAGCCTAGATTCATTTTCAAACAAATTAGCCAAATTAGAATTACTTCCTGTCAGAAAAACTATGACTTTAATTTTCAATTGAAATACACATGTTAATATGTGTTTTGAGAAATATTATAAGATCTAAAGAGAAATAAATTATCAGATGCATCTTGTAAGACAAGTCAGGTCAAGATTAAAATGATGACAATTAAATATAATTAGTTCATTTTATAATGTCATAAATACAGAATGATAAATGAATATGGCATTCTAATTTATAATAATGCAAGGTAATGTGTAGGTAAGATAATAAGCTATACACAAAGTAAGGAGTTAAAAAAATTTCTTGGTAATTGGTAGTTTGGTAATTGGCATTGTAATTTTTTTGGTAAGCTTATGTGCTTGTGTGTGTACCAAACTCCGGATTTTGTTTTAGGAGACAATTAAGATAGAATCATGTATAAAAATTAAGAATAACTCCATTAATTTCATTAGACATTCCCCCTTGTATTTAAAGAGAAAGGTGTATACCAATAAAAGCTAATTATTTGGCAGCTAGCATATAATTAATTTTTTGAAAATAAGATGTGGAAAATATAATATTAAACATTTTAATAAATGAAATGAGATAAGAATTGACCATAGTTGGGATATAGAGCTCATACCATAATTTGATAAAATCGATTTTAGATATCATAATAATGTACATCAAATGAAAAAAATTAAATAATTTTTTCAAGAGATTTTATTTATTTATTTTATTTATTCAAAAATTTTATTCAAGAGATTTTTTTTTCTAGTATATTTTGAAAATTATAGTAATCCCAGAAAATACTGCAGTTACATTTTAAAGAATAAACATTAGAAGTCTAAACTATTTTGACTGTTTGTGCTTTCCTTTCCAGGTAGTAACACATTCCGGGAAAGACTTTGAGAATAACCGAACATTATAACTTTTACTTAAATATGTGGGGAAAACGCTGTTTTCAGAGCTCACTGTTTCTCTGCTCTCTTTGGTTCGGTGCCTTGAGACTCTTCCTTGAGAGTGATACTGACAATAGCTGGTGGTTGGAAGAAGAGAGGTGACAAAAACGCTCATTATTGCATCCACCTGTTCCATCACAGACCTGAATTCAGAAGATCCAGACTTGGGCCAAGATGCTCCTATGGCTAGGGGAGACTGGGACCCTGGGGGTTTCTTGTACCCAAAGAATAGAAAGTCCTGCCACTGCTGCTACGTACCAGAGGCGGATGAGTGAGTTTGCTTTTCTTTTATACAGACCAAAGCAGGGCTTTTAGGAACATAGACACGTTCTCATTCTTGGGCCAGGTTAATTTTAGGAGAGTGCAGGCAGAAATTGAAGGTCTGGGAAAAAATTCTCTACTACATGTGATCACACAGCCTTCAGAAAGCAAGTGTACCCTATCTGAAAACGCTGATCTACATTACCTGTTTATTTCTAAAAATGGCTTTTTCTTTTCTCTTTCTTTCTCTCTCTCTTTTTTTTTTTTTTTTACAAAACTTATTGTTAAACTATTAGGACAGCATTAAAGGGAATTTCAAAAAAAGAAAAACAATTACAGCTTTACTGGCCTTATACAAACAACTGTCCACTTTCCCTCCTAAGTTTCTATCATTCATATACACGCTTCTGCATAATGGTGGTCTTAGTAAACCCAGAGATTTTGTGTTCTGATTTTTTCTTCCTGTTATCTTTTAGAGGTAATGCTGAATAATATTCCAGGTGGTACCCAGAGCACATATAATCCACTATCACCAATGGTCAGCCCATGTTTCTATGCTAATAAGACCTTGTGTTAGTTTTGGAGAGCAGCTATAAGAAATTATCACAAAATTAGTGGCTTAAAAACACAAACTTATCCTATAGTTCTGAAGGTAGGAAGTCCTAAAATCAAGGTGTCAGCAGGACTGCATTCCTTCTGCAGGCTCTTTGGGAGAATCATTTCTCAGCTTCTTGAAACCACCTGCATTCCTTGGTGCGTGGCCCCTCCCCCATCTTCAGAGCCAGCAGTGTAGCATCTTCGAATGTCTCTTTGACTCTGACTCTTCCATCCCCTTCTTTCATTTATAAGGATGCTTGTGATTGCTTTAATCCCACCTGGAAAGTCCATGATAATCTCCCCATCGCAAAGCCAGCTGATTAGCAACCTTAATTCCACCTGCAACCTTAATTCTCCTTTGCCATGTAACCTAACATAGTTACAGGTTCCAGGGATTAGGACACAGACATCTTTGGGAGGCCATTATCTGTCTACTACAGACCCTAAAATCAGTTTGAGCGTCATTAAATTCCCCTTTTATTTCTGGAAAAAACAAGAGGACCATTTGGTGTTATTATCCTTCCATGTTGTTTGCCTGCCAACACCTCACTGAGCTCCCCACTGAGACATATTTAGGAACAGTCTCTGCTCCATGTGCTTACAAATATGATTATTGTTAACATTTTCAATTATTTAACATTTATTGAGCACCAACCATGCGCTAAGTACCCTTCAAAACATACAATTAGTCATGGTTGATGGCTAAAGGGCTTACTATTTAAAATTAGACAGCCACGTCTAAAATTAGACAGATGCTAACATCCATAAATAGCAATGCTTTTCGAAAGAACTGAACATCCCAGACGGGTCAGATGTAGTGCTTCATATTATGTATCCTCCTAACTCATCTTTACTCCCATGAGACTAGAAATGTCCACTCTCCAGAAAGTACATAATGAAACTTTATGTACACAGGAGAGAAATATTGTATAAATGCCACTTCCATGCAGTTTTTTAAAAGTCTGGGACAGCTGCATTGTATTCTTATTTCAGATCTTGTGACAGATAAGGTCTTTTTGTGTTCTGTGGTTAACAGGATTTGGCTATGAAAAGAAAATATCTTGTAAACGGTGCACAATATAAAATTTTATTGCTACTGGAGGAAGAAATTTTCCAAAGCTTGTGCTATGAATGACAAGCCAATTTCTTAGAGACCCAGAATCATGTAGGAGACTGCTACAACCAGAGCAACCAGGAAACCATTTCCACAGCTTGGAAAATTGAGCTAACCTTTGCGTTAATGCCTTATGTTGGCTGGTTGAAGTGTGTGTGTATGCTACTTGTTCTACACTTCCAATGAGTTTCCGTGCAGTAACTCGCTCCATGTACCATTTATAGGCAAGAGAGTTGGCCAAGGTGAATTCAATTTATGCACTTGCCCTTTTTTAAAAAAACGGAAATATGTTTACAATGCCATTTAATAATATACCAATATATTTTGTTTGATGAACTCTAGGGATAAAATCACCTCATTCATTTAATAATGAATAAACTGAGCCCCTAAGGTAGGGTGAATTGTTTAAGGTCCTAAAGCTAATTAACGTCAGAGTCGAAAGGAGAATCATGGTCACGTGTGACCCTCAGTGGGCGTTTTGCCATTTCATGCTGATGCTCCTTGTCTCCCTCGATCTCCTCCTTCCTTCACCACTACACACCCTTTGCCTATAACTTCTTAAGGTAGGAAAGGGGGAGGGTTTCTGTAATGCCACGTGTCTGTAATCACTGGCTTTTTCTCAAATATTCTTTTCGAGCTTGTCAAGTGGACTGTGGAAGCATCAACTCGTAGCTGCAAGGAACGGCCCAAGTCATAATGCTTTCTGAGAACAATGGCATGATTCTCTGCAGGCAGGATGATTGATGAGGGTTTGAGCTTGCCTGGCTGACCCGGCCAATTAGCACCCCGGGCGCCAGTGTGAGCAGAGGCCTCAGCCTGTTCTCACCAAGGAGCACGGGCCGCCACGTTAAGCAGCTCCACACATTGTGCCAACGATGTGTGTTTTCTGGTGTGTGGATGTGTGGGACAGATTGTTACCTAAATTAAAATAAATTAGTGTTCATCCAACCATCTTTCCAGAATCAGAGTAACAGATGGAAAGGCTGGAACATGGCTTTTTTTATTTCTAGGGACCAGTGTTCTTGTTGGAAGGAGAGTCCAGAGCCAGTTTCACCCTTTCTGTATTGTCACTTCAGATTGAGTATGGTATCCCCAGCTGGGTCACATCGGCTGTCCCTCCGCCCACCTCCACACCATGCCGATCGTATAAGGAGATTGCCTGCATTTAAATCCAGCGCCATTACTTGCTACCTGTGTGAGAACTGGTAAGTTTTGTACTCGCTCTGTGCCTCAGTTTCCTCAGGTGGAAAATACAGCTCATTTTGGTTTTTACCTCATAGGGTTGCTGAGTGGGATCCGTGAGAGAACACAGGAAAAGTATCTAGAAAAAAAAAATCAGACACATTACAAGTGTTCAATAAATGGTGCTATTATTATTATCCTTATTATTATTCCTTTGATACATAGCTAATATGTGTCTAGTCCTTAGGTAGGAGCAAGACAGGAATTTACTAAGATATGGGCTTTGTCCTCAAGAGGCTTCCAGGTGAGCTGCAGAGACTGTTTTGTAAACGATAAAGATAATCTGGGAAGACATGGGGACGAGCTGTCAAAGTGTGTGGTAAGTTACGGTCGAGGTAGGAGGTAGGAGCAAAGAAAGGATTGGGCAGGGAAAGGAACAAATTGCCTACAAAGCAAAGATGGTATCTTGCGTGTACGTCTCCAGTGCCTGAGGCAGACAGTTCCTTCCTTGATAGAGCTGAGTGGCATGAAGATTCTTAATCGCATGTATTTTTTTTTTAATTGTGAGCAAAGTGGAATAGCTAGGCCTAATTTGATGAAATTATTATATCATGGAGGATAAAGGAAAATCGCACTTTTCATTATGTCCCCATCTCCTGGAGGTCGGGTCTAAAATAGGTTTGTGAGGAAGGTAGGCCCAGGCAGTCACTAAACATATTTTTCTGGATCCTTTAAGGCAGCACTAACTGACAGAAGTATACTTTGAATTACATATGTAATTCCAAATTTTCTACTAGCCATGTTAAGAAAAGGACAAAGAAGTAGGTAAAATAAAATTTAATAATAGACTTTATTTAACCCAATACATTAAAAATATTATAATTTCAACATGTAATCAATACAAAAATTATCGAGATATTTTACCTTTTTTTGTACTAAGTCTTTGAAATAAAGTGTACAAACTTTACACTTACATTTTAGGTGCTCAATAACCATGTATAACTAGTGGCTACCATATTGGACAGTGCAAATCTAAAAGTTTTTGTGAGATTGGAGATTATGAGAAAAACATATACTTGAAAATATTTTATTTTAGAAAATAAATTGAAATAAGAATTTTGGAGGATGTTGTATGTCACACACAGTTCTCTGATGACAGAGCACACTGAGATTGTTTCTATAATCCCCTCTCCAACAACTTTTAAAGAATAAGGGCAAACACAAATCCAATGTGAGGACTCGCTTGACAAGGTGATTAATTAAGACATATGGGTGAGCATAAAGCCAGGTTTCCTCCTACAATCAGTCTTCCTCTGACCTTCATTAAGGACAAAGAACATTTTAATGGATGAAGCCTTCACCTTTAATAAGCCTTTACTCTGTTATTTCCTATGGAACCATTCATTAGATTAACAAAACAATGGTAGCTGGCTAATGACAGAGCTGTGGTCAGAACCCCAGGGATAGCCTATGTCACCATTAACGCCTCAAGGCAAAATGTCACTTGGGCTACCTCCTCCAATCCAGGCAGGAAGGCTTTGACCTATAATTGCATTGGTAGAGTTCAAGAGCTCAAGAGGTTACAGATGGGGGCTGTGGGTCCATTCTTTGTCTCATCGGATCAGCTTGAGGAAAGGATGTATAAGAGCATAAATGGAGATTGATATGGGCAAGGGTGAAACATATTTGTTTTCTGCTTCCAAATGATATTCCTATTTATCATTGACTACTTAGTGAAGATATATTTGCTTACGTGTTGTTTAAATACATTTTTATTTTGGGATAGTTTTAGATTTACAAAAAAGTTGCAAAGATAATATAGAGAATCCCTGTGTACCTTTCACCCAATTTTCCCTTAAGTATGAATAAGTATGATACATTTGTCAAAACTAATAAATCAACATTAGTAATTTTACTATTAACTCAATTCCAGATTTTACATTGGCTTTCTTTTTTCAATCTGTAGCTTTGAATTTCAGCAGGAAGAATTGTGCAAAAAAAAAAGTAAAAATAAAACAAAGTGTCAAAGCACTTATTGATTTTAATTGAAAAATATTGATAAACCTTATCCTTGTAGAGAGAGTAGGGATAAGGGTGAAAGACAGCCAGAGACCAAATGGTATTATTGACCCAGGAACTTTCCCAGCATGGACATTTAGATGAACTGTGATCATTAAGATTCAGATCAAAGGGCACCTCTTCTGTGAAGCCTTCCCTGACCTTCCACCAGTGGCACTCACACTGGAGAACAAAACTGTATAACACTTTCTACATTGTGTTGCCTGGCACTTAACAGACACTCAAATGCCAGCTGAAAGACAGAATGGGACCACAGTGTTCTCAAGGAGCAACTATTATAGCTCCTGTCCCCCACGCCTTGCCACCTCCTACACGTTACCTAAAGTGCTTTCAGAAAGCACCTCTGAGGGTTTTATGCATGACGATTTTGTGTTGGGTCACTTTCCTTTTGAATTATAGGCAGGGAGGTATGTATCTCTAAAAATGTTCAGCTTAGGAACCATCATGGATTACACATTTAGGTAAAGCTATTCATATTCAAAAATGAGTCGTGGGGTGGGGGAATTGGGCTCAATCACTTGGCCTCTGACTGAATTCAACAAATATGAGAAACAGTCCTATATCTGGCACTGCGCTGGGTTTGCTTTGAGGGAACACTGTGTGTGATGTTAAGGATGCTTCTCACGACTGAACTCTTAAGTTCCTTGATGGTAGGGACTGAGAGGAATCTGCCTTATTCAGTCTTTCTCATCCTTAGATTCTCAATGTCTGAAACAATCCCTAGTATTTAATAGGTGCTCAATCACTGTTCTTGGACTAACAATAGACAAATAACTACTGAAGGGATAGATGGTGGAATGAATGCATACATGATGAGTAATTTCTAACTACTGCCTTTAGGAGATTACACCCTGGAAAGAGGCACAGAGAAGCACACGAATGATAGTAACGCAGGTGGAATGGGCTAATAAGCACTGTTAGAGGGGAACGTGCTAAAGGAAACGCTGTTTAGGCTCAAAGAAGGTGAGAACTGTGACTCCTGGGGAAATAAGCACAGGTAAGTGGTACTTGAGATGGTCCAGGAAGTATGCATAGGATGCCATAATATGGGGGTGGGATAGGAAATAAATAAGGACATTCCAGTCTGAGGAAACAGAGTGAACTGACATAGCAAGGTGGGAAATGATGAACACTTTGAAGAGTTTAGTGTAGATAGCTTATGTCGCGTGTGGGGGCGAGTAGGGGAAAATAAACGAGATTCATACACTGGATCCACATTATGCGGGTCCTTGAATGCCTCCGTTTGCTAACTTGGAAGCGACAACAGACACAGGTAAATCATGAGGAGAAGCTGGCTTGGGGTGGGGTAGGTTTGTTCAAAGCACATCTTCCAAAAACGTCATAGGTCTAAGAAAAATATTGAAACTGCAGGAAAGAAAAAATAATTTGTGATAATGTGATGATATGATTTATCTTTAAGTTCTATGATGACAAATCAGAGTTTTCCTATGTTTGCAATGTAGGATGCTACGCTGTGATTAAATCATTATTATCTGCCCAGCCAATAAAATGCAAAGAAAGCCATTAAAACAGTGATATTAAATATGCAATTAAAACAGCAGTAGCTTCTGAACCTAATACTTTTTCTGTATATGTTACATTGAAAGTTACATGATCAAGATGACCTGAGGGTTCTGAGCAGAAGCTGACCAGTCTCCTTCTCCTTGTTAAGAAGTGAGAAATCTGTACTGAGCTGCATTATGTACTGCTCAAGGAGTCCAGAGGATAGAATCTGAGCAGCTTGTGGGGACAAAGCATTCTCAGTTAGAGCAAACAAAAGGCCCATGAGCATCACATTAGTGTCCTTTATTTCAAGACTCCCCGTTGCAGTGGAATAACCCTTGATGCTTTTATGAAAATCTTCTTTTTTATGAAAAGACACACTGAGCCACTCCACTGGGTGGTTCCTGTTTATCTTTCTTTCCAGGGGCCTTCTGCTGTTCTTGCTCGGTGCCTCACTTGCCAACTTTGTGAGTAGTGACACCCTCTGTTCCCGGCTCCCTGCTTGCTGGGCGTAAGGAGAGCGGGTTTGAGAGCAGTAATTGCTGGATGTGCTGTGTTTGCACATCTGCGGTGGCCTCCTGAATTGAGTTTCAGGCCAAAGCCAGGCAGCACCAGCCCCCCTGCCCCTTTATTTTCGGTGTCACACCATTAAAGGAAATGAGATTATGGCACAAATCATTCACGTGACTCTAGCATGGAAGGTTAGCGAGATATTGCAGAGATAATTCCATAGCCATCGTGGCCCCTGACAATAATTACAATGTGACCACAGGGGATCACCTTCTAATAAGCTTTTGTTTGCTCCATTCAGAGTCTGTTGTGTGCTAGAGTTTGGATAATTAAAGTTGTGTCTCAGAAGCCACATGTGGTAGCTCATAATTATGTAGTCGAGCCTAAGAGAAAACTGAGGTGACTGACACCAGGGCCGAGTGAAGAACAGGGGCCCTGGTGACGAGAAAGAAAGAAACCATTCCCCTCATTTGGGGACTGGGGGTTGGTGTTCACTTCATAGCATTACTGCTTTATTTATTTTAAAACAAAAATGACTAATTACAGCCCTTTCTGGTCCAATCCCTTACCCTCCACAGGGACTTTTCCTAACCTTTTCTTACTGCCTCCAACAAAAGAGTGGTAGCTGACCTGAGCAATGAAGAAAATATAAATGGCTTATTTAAACACCATAATGGTTTAATTATTTAATCATTTGCATGTTGAGTGATTTGCATAAAAGCAGGAAAAGGCCCATGTCGGAATTCGGCTTGCATCTCCCCTCCTTCCTCGCTGGAGAAAAGATCCTGAAACTTGGCCTCATTTAAGCCCTTGATTTTTAGAGAAATGTGAACTTTGGAAAACTTAGATTTGTTATTTCAAGGACACAATATTTGAAAAGAAAACAAACCCGAAGACTGTATCCCATCGGGCCATATTTCCCAAGTCATTCTATGGCTGTCAAAGAAGCAAAGCAGTTGATTTTCCACATAAAGTATGCCCTTGAAAAGCCATTCTTTTCTCTGCATCTTCATCAGCATGTGATAGTGTCAGGCTTCTCAATTATTGGCCAGTCTAGCAAGTCCAGGCAGAATGCTCTGGCAAGTGGGTGCCTTTTCAGCATTCAAAGACCAGCTCCCAGATTTTCTAAAGATTCATCTCGAAAGAGATGGCTATTTTACCATTCTGTTTAAAATTTCTCTTATCTTAAATCTTTGGAATGTTTAGAGGATTCTTGGAATACACTTCTAAAGGGTTCTGAATTTCTGAGCCTTAAAAGTAGAATTCTGCTTTATTCTAACATGAGACATCTTTTCTGCCAAGTTTTGCCAGGTAGAGAACAAACCGCCTTCATTCTTTTCAACACCATGGTCTCTTTTGAAGCACAGCGAATTTATTCTTCACCCAACGTGGGAACGACAATTGATATTCAAAACGCTGCCCTTTCCTAAGGCTTCGCCTTCATGAAAATGAAGCATATTTCGTACTGAGCACCATATGGTGTTTGTGAAGAGTGGACACACAGATGCCTCCTAATTAAAGCATTAAAGTTTGTCATGAGAAATGGCAGCCACAGATGATTTTGGCTGGGGGGGTGTGTGGGAGGCGGTGGGTGGGAAGGGTCCCAGAGAGTGGATGAAGTGGTAGGCTGACTCCCAGCTTTTTCAGACACACTCTCTGATTGGTCCTCAGGGAGCAGATAATGGCAAGAGGCAGTTAATTTGAAGATAATTGAGAGATCTCTTTCCTGTCTTCACACAATAAAACGAGGTGTCGGGCCTCAGCTGGCACTTGCTCTCTGGCAGGAAGAAAAGGGCTGGAATGGGTCTGCAAAAGCTGCCACCTCCTTTTCGCTTCTCTCACAAAGCTGGGAAGCCCCTTTCCTGTCCTCGACCCCACCCACCCCCACACTCCCATGTTTATTGTTTCAACACATCAGAGCCTAAGTAAGAGTTGGGATGAGTCGGAGACTAGGGATGATCTATTCTTCTGAAAACAAGAGCTGTGCCTCTAGAAACACGACATCCCTGGACAGCTGGAAGAGGAGCAACCTCTCAGATGGTGGGTTTCTGTGAGAACTGGTTATTTGAACCCCCCTTTTTTTTTTCTTTCTCAGCATCTCTGGTACTATGTGGTAAGCTGTTTTTAAACCCAGGAAGGCTAGAAATTCTGAAAGACTTTCTCAGGTTAATTTAACACTCATAAGCACTCAACTGTGCAGATAGCACCAGAAGTGACATGTGTGAGGAGTGGTCTTAAACCAGGCTTCGCATTTGCCCAGCGAAGCACACTGTGAAAGGGAAGAGGCGTATAATAAACACGGGGCTTTTTGTTTGTTTATTTTTGAGGAATCCGTCTCTCTGGCCTGCCAAATTCCCAGCTCCTTTGTACTCTTTTTTAAGGCAGCTTGCTCATAAATTCTAGGAAACCCTTAACTCAAGAAGGTGCTAAAATAATCTTTTTTTTTTTTTTCCCTTAACACATGCATATGAAGAATTACTGGAAATGGGGATTACATAAGTGTGAAAAAGAATGTTGCTTTTTTTCCTCGGGACTAGGAAACTTAATGGTGACAAACTTAAGGGTATAACAATGACAAGTAACTTTTTAAAAAGTGAAAAGAGCTAGATTCACCAACTTATTCCTCATCAGTAAAGTCCTAAGAAAATGATTCGATGGAGTGGGTGCAAAGGTCAAAAAGAGTGGCAGGGAACACCGAATGAGAAGCCAGTCGGAGGAGCCGAAGCAGGTGATTAACACAGGATGGTTTAGGGTCCTTAAAGGTAGACAGACAGCTGGGTTTGCTAATCTGATTTAAATTTTTTTTAAGTGAAATATATTTTTCTGTTATTATTCTCATAAATTGGGTCAAGTAGGTTTTTCTTCCCTTTGAAGCAGTGAGGCTGTGATGACCTCCCCACCAGAGGGCTGTCTTCAAGCTTGTTTCTGGGCAGTGCCATACAGGGGGATGTCTTGGCCTGTGCTGCCATTTCTGGGCTATAATTCCACAGAATAGGCAGAATGGGAATAGATATTAAAGTGCTGGGACCATCAAAATAAAGAATAAACTTCAAAGTTGGAAAAGAGATTTCTAACACATAAGCCAATAAACAGCTTGATATCGAGTAGATAAAGAATTAATAAAGGTATGAAATCAATAAGAGAAAAATAAATAACCCAAGAGAAAATCTGGGTAAATGACAGAAATAGACATGTTATGAGAAAATAGACACAAATCATGAATATATACATGAAAAAAATGTATCCTTACAACTTCATCAGTAGGCAGGAAATGCAAATTAAAACCCAAATGAGATCCTATTTTACATTTGCTAGACTGGCCAATAATTGAGAAGCCTGACAGTATCACGTGCTGATGAGGATGCAGAGAAAGGGATTTCTTATATGCTCCGGAGTGTGTGCGCATTGGTTCCGCAATACCGGAAAATGATTTGGCATTACTGACTAACTCGGGAATTCTATTTCTGGACACATCCCCTAGGTAACTCTGGCACACCTACAAGAATGGTCATATCACACTGTAAGAGCAAAAAACTATCCAAATAATCCAAAAGATCATCAAGAGGCAGGTTTACAAATAAGTTGTGACAGTGGAGTACTATACGGCAGGAAAAATGACTGGATTAGAACTACACGCATTATGAAGAGTCTCACAAGTAATAGTGAGTGAAGAGGAAAAAAACAAGTTTTACAAGATTTCATGCAGGATGATGCCATTTTTCTAAAATCCAAATCAAGCAAACAAAACAATATCTTATTTAAAGATACAGTTAGATTCTGGTTATTTGTAGTGGTTATGCTCTATAAAGTTGCTGCAAACACTGAATTAGCAATATTGAACCATTGCTCCTAGGGGAAATCCATATCTGTATCCACATCTATATGTATCCGTACATACATACATGCATTTATACACATAGAGAAATACAGTCGGCTCTCTGCATCTGTGGATTCTGCAGCGGCAGATTCGACCAACTGCTGATTTAAAATAGTTTTAAAAATACAACAATAAAAAATAGTGCAAATTAAAAAATACAACTATTTACACAGCATTTACATTGTATTAGGTATTATAAGTAACCTACGGATGATTGAAAGTCTATGGTAGGATGTGCTGGTTATATGCAAGTACTGTGCCATTTCGTATCAGGGACTCGAGCATCCGCAGAATTTTGGTATCCGAGGGAGGTCCTAGAACCAACCCCTTTTGGATAACGAGAGACGACTTATCTACGCATACATATCACACATGGATTATAATCTTAAATTCTAAGAACTCCTGGTAGATTCTCTTTTCTTTGTCTCTGCGGTCCCCAACCCCTGGGGCCGTGGACGGGGCCACAGAGCTCCGCTGCGCCCCCCACTTCCCCACCCCACCGACCGCGGAAAAATTGTCTTCCGTGAAATCAGTCCCTGGTGCCAAAAAGGTTGGGGACCGCTGCTGTCTTACAAAAGAGAAAATGAGGTTCAGAAGTCAGTGACATATGAGGCCATCACTAACAGGCGTGGCGCCGTGCATGTGCGCCCAGAGCCCGAGCTTTTTGCACTACGCTGCACAGTGCTCTGGTCTCTATCCTCCCGTCCTCTCTGTGTGAGAGCTGAAACAAGAATGAGCATCGCCTTGTTTGACCCCAGCGGGGAATGGGAGCCTGCCTGGGAACGGGTGACACAAACTTTTCCGCTGCTCTGCGCATGTCTGCAAATGACCCCAAAAGCACTTCGAGTATTGATTTTGGGATAACAAGTACATTTTATTCATAGCTAGTAGATGAATTTGCAAATACAGAATCTGTGAATAATGAGGATCAACTGTACATAAATCTGTGCTAAAACAAAGGTCTGGTTCTGAGGTTAGATGGTGGATACAGAGTTTTATTCCTGCTTCACAAGGTTCCTCTCTCATCCTCTCTCTCTCTGCCCCCAATGTATATATGCATATACTGTATACACGTATATTTGTGCAAGTGTATGATCTATAATTGTGCATAGGTAGAATTGTGTATATTATATATACTTGTGAGCGTGTGTGTTTGTATTGGAGAGAACCAACTCTTTGAAGTCCAGCTACAGGGTGTATGGTGAAGACCTTATCATTTTAAAACTGAGGTGGTTGTCGGCCTCACAGGGCTGAGTGATAAGTAGATCTGATGGCTGAAATTGGAACTTCCTCCTCAACTATCAGTTGCAGTCCAAAGTGACACCCCCTCAGATCCAAGCTTCCCCCTTTTTGGTAAGGTAGTAAAATTGGGGTTACTCCCATTTAAAAATAATGTTTAAAATTCACAGGATATCAAATAGAAGTTGAAGACCTTGACTTGCAAATTTTTACTTTTAAGGGCCTGATACTTTTATCAATATATTTTGAAGTATCTTTGATTACACATTGGGGTGACTTTCAAAATTATTTGGACAACTGATAAAGTAGTTCCAAGTATTTGAAACAGGAAAGTGTTACTTCAATCTTTCTTATATATTTAGAGAATATTTAAAAGCATGGGCTAATGCATCAAAATGTAAAGTATGATCCAAATTCCAGGGTAAAAAAATACATGCCAGTTATCCAAGACTCCTCAGGCCTCACACAAACATTAAAAACTCCAATTGCACTGTTTTTCCCCTATCTAAGATATCCAAGTTCCCCCAGTATTGCCCTAAGTGCCACTTGGGGTCCCCAAGGTGTGTTCCACAAATGCTCCTATAGTAAGTGCCCTGGAGGACACAGGTGGCCTATGTGGTCATATGTGGCAGGCAGGGGAGAGTGCCACACTCCTCTGGGATTGCTCCCTGCTAGAGGACCTATGAGCAGGGTTTCTGGTGCCCACGTCCTACTGAGGTGTAGGGAAATGTATAGCTGTTTCTCTTTGTAGGACCTAAAAATGCACCCAGGGTACTGGGCTGGGGACAGATTTGGGTGACTGACATGATTCTGGACTCAGCATCACTCAGGTCCTCTCTAACTAAGGTTTTGTTACCAGATGAGTTTATCACATCTGGCTCCTTTGTCCCTAAGAGATATTCCTTAAAATTCAAGAAAGCTCAAGTCTTGTCTTCCAAACTGCCTCAACAAACAGACTCAAAATTATACATCTTGGCTATCTATAAGACTGCTGGACATGTCAGGCCATGTATGAAACTTAGTTGTGAGAACTTTCCAGACATAAGTCAATCTCCTAATATGTTGAGGGTTGTGAGTTTGTGTTTACACAAAAATATAAACATTGGTACTATGATCCTCCTCTAGCTAATTAACTTTAAAATTTTCCTCTATAGTTTCCACTATATATATTACATTTACGATGAGAAAAAGATTTAGTATAATGACCATGTGCTCTGAAAGAAAATTACAAACCCCCAAATTAATACAAATATGTTTTTCCTCTCCTTACTATGAAAAGAAAGTGAATTATAGTAATTTTTACTTGTCTTTAAGAGAATATTTTAAAATCCATTTTCCCCTTGTTATTAGAATTTATAGGAGAGAATGGTAGAGCCATTGAATAGTAGACATGTCTACAAATGTCGATGGACTTTTCTGTAGATCAGCAATAACTAGTTACAAAATCAAATGGAAAATTATCCCCCCACAACAGCAGTAAAAGACTCAAAATAACTAGAAAGCCTTAACAAGAAATGTGTGAGACCTATATAAATAAAATGATAAAACTTTATTGAGAGATATAAAATAATAATTAAATATCTCAAGCCACATGGTAGAGATGGCAATATTGCCTGTCAAAACTATGTCACTTATTCACAAATTACAGTTGTAAGACAAATGTGATTAATGTCACAGTGAAATTTTTTGGAAGAACCTGACATAATTTTTTTAAAAATGATCTGCAGGTATAAAGAGTAAAGAATAGCTAAAAAATGTAGAAAACGAAGAACATTTCTGGCTCCTGTCAAGATGGTAGATTACCATGGTCCCCTGGCTACCTCCTCCTCCAATATCAACCCTAGAGTAACTATTAAAGTAAGAAGAAAGCATGAATGAAACTAAAAAAAAAAAAGGTGAGAAACCCTTGTGGGGACTGAAACCTGTGTGTGTGTGTGTGTGTGTGTGTGTGTGTGTGTTTGTGAGGGGCGTGGAGGGCTGGGGGAGGTGATAATGGTTGCAGGCAGGATAAAGGGCAATCAGTGGTAGTTGGGACAGGACAGGTTGGAGAAACAAAGTTCTGCTTTTCTCTGTGGCCTTCACAATTGCAAAGATGTGGATCCAACCTAAGTGTCCATGAACTGATGAGTGGATAAAGAATTTATGTTGTGTGTATATATATATATATATATATATACCATGGAGTGCTACTCAGCCACAAAAAGGAATGAAATAATGTCTTTTGCAGCAACTTGGATGGAACTAGAGACCATTTATCCTAAGTGAAGTATCTCAGGAATGGAAAAAAAAAATACCACATGTTCTCACTTATAAGTGGGAGTTAAGCAAGGAATATGTATGGTCGTAAAGAGGTGCAATGGACGTTGGAAACTAAGAAGGGAAGAAATCTGCCTGTCTGGTACAATGTGCACTGCTCTGGGGAGGGGCACACTAAAAGACCCGACTTCAGCATGATATCATTCCTATGATAAAATATGTTATGTAGCAGTTAAACTTTTATTTATATGTTTTAAAATTTAAAATTATTTGATAAGTACATACATTTATTTTAAAAATTCAATTGCATTAAAAGTCCCCAGGAAACTGCAAACCTCAGCAGGTTCCTGTCCTTCCTCGCTGCAGTTTACCCCACGCCAGGGGTAGACCTTTCCGGCTTTTTTTATAGCAGACATCCGTATTTCTAAATACTATGCCTGCTAGTACTGTCTCTTGGTTTATTAGTCTTAGGCTTAATTCTTGTCTTCCTCTTACACTAAACAAGGATTTAGTTCTATTTAATATTTTTTCCCATGATGTCCTCTTCCTTAACTCTCTGAATAATTATGTCGCAATTATTCGTTTAAGTAAGACAATGTTTACATTATTATTACTATGGAAATATTGTTTATTGGTGAGCCAAATAATAAACTATGATCACTTTTCCTTATTTGTGGAACTTTTTTTTTCTGCATTAATTACAGCGTTTGCCATTCTTTTGTCTTGTTTTCTATGTGCTTGTTGATATTCGTAAAAATAAAATTTTGGAAGATCTTTGAAGTATTATTTTATTTTCCAAACACCCCAGGCATTAGAGACCAGCTCATTTTTCCCTGGGAGACGGTGTCCGTAAGTCCCTGTCCTTCATCCACCTGCTCTGTCTGCCTCCAGTGCCCTCTCGGCCTGAGGGGCAGCTGTCTGCCCGGGACTTCCCTTTGCCAGGCCTTGTGTTGGGTTTCTAAGTCCCCTGGATCCCGTATTTCCTTTTTCTTGATGTAGTCTTTCATATTGGTGAAGAACAGCTCTACTAGCTTCATAAGAAAGGGTGTATGGCAGGCAAATGTTTTGAAACAATGTATGTCTGAAAATGTCTATTCTACTCTCATACTTACAGAATTCTATGTGGAAAATAGTTTTCTCTCAGAATTTTGAAATCCTTCCTCCATATAGTCTGCCTTCAGATGCTGATGTTGTGAAGTCTGGTGTAAATATCATGCCTGATCTTTTCCCCTTCTCCATGGAAGCTTTTTTGTTTGTTTGTTTCAGCATATTATGGGGGTACAGATGTTTAGGTTACGTATGTTGCCCTTGCCCGCCCCCCAAGTCCGAGTTTCAAGCGTGTCCATGGAAGCTTTTAAGATTTTCTTTTCGTTTCTAGCATTCTCAGGTTTCACAATGATGCGCTTCGGTATGGGTGTGTTTGATTTCACTGTGCTGGGAGTTTTATGATGTTCTTAAATCTGGGGATGCGTTTTTTCATTATTTGTTCAAAAATTTTCTCCCCTCTGTTTTCCTATTCTTTCTGGAAGTACAGTTAATCAAGCATTGGACCTCATTGATTGATGCTCTAATTTTCTTGTCTTTTCTCTGTCCTCTGTTTGATTGCCTTTTAATTCTATTTTCTGGGAGATTCTCATGACTTCATTACAGAACTCTTCTATTGAATTTCACATTTCAGCTCTCATATTCCTAATTTTGGAGACGTTCTGTTCTTTTCCCTTATTTCCTGTTTGTGTTCGCGATTGTGGATGCCATATCTTCTTGATGTGGAAAAAGCCCATCTGCTTTTAAACTGCTGGACCTGGAAGTGACAGCAATCACTCTGTTTACTTTCCACTGGGAACAGCCAGTCTCTATGCCTGCACGTGGATGTGAGGAGCTGGACAATGTATCCACTGGGGTGTCCAGGAAGAGAGGGAAACATTAGCAGCCTCTTCTGCAGAGGATTTCCTTGGTGTTAGGTGATCTTTGGTTCTCCATTCATTTTTAAGAGTGAGGCACCAAAAAACTTTTTGGAAGCCCTGTGTGTGTAGGCAGGACATGTCATTCCTTAACTGAAAGTAATGTGGTAGCAAGCTGGCTTTTTTGTTGGGGGACCCTCAAATATCAGTATCTGAAGATCTTTTCTCTAGGGACATGTGGGTGTTTTTGTTTTTGTTTTCTTAGGGAATAACCTTCCATTCTTCTCTTTGGACATACACACCTGCTTGATAGCGTTTTTGAAGCGGAGGGAAAAGAGAGCTAGGAGGATCCTTCCAATTCACACCCAGAATTTCACTTATTTCTCCTGAATTTATGTCCATGCTTCTTTCTCCTTCACTCCTTTGGTATCCCTGACTCCAGATTCTCTCTAGTTCGATTTATCCAGAGACTAAACTTCCGATTTCCTGTTGGACAGAAGACGGCGGGTTGAGAATCCAGTAGTTCCATGTTAAGGCTTCAGTCAATCCCCCTGTTTTTGGTTCTGCATCTCGTTTTTCCCTTCAGTGATACCTGTTGCCATCAAGTCCTGGGCCTCCCTGAACTCTGTAGGGTGAAATAGTCTTTCTTGGGATGTCTACAACTGCAGTCCTTGCGGCTGTAGCCTCCTTTGCTCTGAAAAATCATTACATTGCTTCTCTGTTCGTTTCCAAACATTTGTTGCAGTGTCTTATTTGCTCTCGTATCTCTCATTTCTTTGTCCCTATAATTGTATATGTTTTAAATTCCTTCACTCTCATTTTAAATGGGTTTTAGAAGGGAGAGGATATAAACACATGTGGTCAGTATGTCATATTTAATGAGAAATATATAAATAATGTTAATAACAGATAATTTTATAATAGTATAAGGAGGACATACAAACTGAATTAACAGTGTGATCTCAAGCAGGTTAAAATGTGCAGAAAAATATAGGAAGGAAAACATCAAAATGTGAATTTTTATTACTTACATCTGTCTTACGGAATAGTGGTGATTCTTAGTTTCTCCTTAATCTTTTTATTTTCAAGTGTCCTTGTTGAGGATGAAGATTCGTACTCAGAATAAGTAAACATTTTTAAAAGTACTTTCCAAAGTATATAAAATATTGAGAAGTATTTAAGAGATCATCTCAGTTGGAAGTATTTTTCTCTAGGCATAGTGTGTACACTTGAAATTGGATGTTGTAACTTTTGTCACCAATCAATGATAAGTAGACATACATAATCCTAACACTGTGTGTTTGCTGTATGTCGAACCCTTTATTCACTATCTCATTTAATGGTTGTAATGATCACAGAAGGAGGCATTATTTTCTTCCCCATTTATAGATGAGGAAACTAAGGCACAGAGGTAGACCACTCATGGTCCTATGCCGGTAAATTTCAGAGCCAGATTTTGGACCTACTAAGTCTAACTACAGAGAGACGCCCTTAACCATTACATCAGTCTCCCACCACACATATATATACGTGTGTATGTCCTTATCTAATTCTTCATACATATTTGTGCTTATATACACATGTGCTCATACAGTCAAGAACATGCTTTGGCTCTTAAACAGAGTTTATATTAATATAAAGTGAGGACACAAATGGAGGTCAGTAGGTCATCTCTTGGAGAACTGTGATAATAAACACCTGAGGTGGCTGTACAACTACCTGGGTCTGAATTCTCATCTTTTCTTTCTGCCACACTTTTCCACACCAATAAATAGTCTCCCACACATGCAATAAGGGAGGCTTAGGCTTCTGAGCACATTCAGGAAACAAGCAACACTCACACCTGTTTAGCCTTATGCTTTCTGACAACTTTAGAGGTACAATATGGCCCTGGGTCTCTGTTTCAGTAGAGTGGGTGGTGGGGGCCTCTTGCCAGCCAGAATGCATTAAAAGTTCATGGCAGCTGCCTAGAAAACTACTGCAATGTTTCCCATCAAAGACAAATAAACCAGTTTAGACTCCCAAGTATTTCCAGGAATGTAGGGTTTTTTTTAATCTGTTGTTCTTTCCAGCCTATTGTTCCAGAGCTCTAACTAAATAATGCCACATGTAATACTCCCCAGGCTTTAAGAAACAGATAAGTGTACATATAAGAATAACATCTATTGGATGTCTGGTAGGGAGGGAGGGGGAAGGGGGAGGGGCGAGGGGGAGGAGGGGACGGATATATGCATACACAAAGAGTGCAATGTGCACCATCCGAGAGATGGACACACTTGAAACTGGGACTTGGGGGGAAGGGGGGGCAAGGGCAACATACATAACCTAAACATCTGTACCCCTATAATAACAAACAATAAAAAAAAAATAAATATAATTTGAATAATTTGGGATGGCTTAATTTTCTCTAAAAAGTGCTCACAAGTTTTTAAGACTTTCTTATTTGTAGGCAGTAGTCCCTGGTGTGTAGATGATATTCCAAGTATATTCCTGCCTGATGGTCACCTCAGGGCCACATGCTTGAGTCTAATTGGCAAAAAATGTATCATTACGTGCAGTTTTTGCCTATGTATTTCTCCTTTGTTTTATGAAATAGAGTACTCTCTCAGACTCATTTTATTTTTTCCTTTTTTTAAAAAAATAAGAGCATTGTTGAAATTGACATGCCATAGTTACCTATTTAAAGTGAGAAATTCAGTGCTTTGTAGTATATTCACAGTTACACAACCATCACCATAATCAATTTTAGAACATTTTCATTACTCTAAAAAGAAATCCTGCAACAAATCTTATGCCTAGATCTTAGCTTCTAAGAATATTCTCCAATGAAAGGATCCAAGGGTCCTTGGAAAAAAATGGCTGATTTTAGGACTGGGCAGGAAATATACAAGGTCAGCCCAGAGCATCCTGTAGTACCAGCAAGAGAGTAGTGCTTAAAAAAACCAACAGAAAATAGGTGCAAAACTCACTAAACCCTACACTCATGGGGACATATCAAAGGGACCCAGGAACCAACTGAAATAGCTCCCAGTGGCCAAAGCTAGAAAAATTTGAGCAATAAAATAAAAAAGTAGTATTGGCTCATAACCCAAGTATCAAATAATATTCATGAGTCCATATTGATATTAATAAATGATTGAATAAATAAATAAGTGGGGGAGAAAACACAGATTTTTGTTGCCAAATAATTCCAAATAATTTACAGTTTTTTAAATCATTTGTATCTCTTCATTAATATTCTCTATTTGATGAGACATTGTCATCATACCTTCCTTTACTTTCTAAAGCGTGGTTTCCTTTAGGGTTTTGTAGTCTTTGTCTATTAAATCCAACATCTGTGCCCTCTCGTATGCTGTTTCTGTTGCTTGCTTTGTTCCTTGTGTATGGGTCACACTTTCTTGTTTCTTTCCATGTGTCATAATTTTTTGTTGAAAATTTGACATTTTTAGGTAATACATTGTAGCAACTCCGGATACCGATCTCCTTCCCCTCTTTGGGGCTTGTTTTTGGTGCTGTTTGCTTGTTTATTTGGTTGGTCCATTGTAGTGAAGTCTATTTCCCACATAATGTGAAGCTTATGATGTCATTTCTCAGAGGGAGGAGACTTGGTCATGTATATGGTCACTCCGGGATCACAGTGATTTATGCAAGGCTCTCTTTGACTGTCTTTTCCCCTGATCTATCTGTTAAGGTGTCTATTTCATTTGGCATCCCACTCTGCTGATAGTTTCCTCTAGTTGCTGGCCAATTACACTATTAGTTTTGATAATGCCTGGGGCATAAATTGCTCCACAGTCTGATCCTATTAAAGCTAGTCCCCTAGCAGGGACAGTTTTGAGGTTCATTCTAACCCTAGGAGGGCTTTTCTTAGCTATCTCTTTCTCTTGTTCTCTCAGGTAAACTTGCTACCCTACGTTTTAGCTTCCTGCTGTCACAGAGCTACCAGCTGCCTCTTAATTGATTGCCACGGAAATCTCCATTGTTTTTGAAAATGCCCTTAGGCTTGAACTTCCTCCTACTCTGCTTCAAATAAAGTTAGTTCCTTTGGGGAGAACATCAGAGCTCTCTGTTCTTGTGGTCTGCCTCATCTCCTAGGTAAAGTCTCTGAGCCACTGCTCCAGAGCTGGGATAAGGGTGACATCCCTGCCTTATGAGCAGAGTGCTGGGCAGAGGCTGTAGCCTTTAGTGTCCTTGGCTTGCTGTCCTAGCATGGAATCTCCACCCTATGGGCAAGCAGAGGCCAGAACAACTGGGGCTCCGGTATTCTTGGA